>VYZW01003560.1:34321-55565 GCA_013401315.1 Balaeniceps rex | reverse complement strand
TTTCTCCAGGCTAAACAACCCCAGGTCCCTCAGCTCCTCATAAGACTTGTGCTCTAAAGCTCTGGCTATCCCTAAGATTTCCCAGCCGGTGGCTGTCCATCTTCCCTGGCATTCTGCCACAGCACATGCCCAAAGCGAGCCCCAGAAATCTCCCGGAGAGGGTCTGGACCCAGGCATTCCCGAACATGACAGAGATTTCCTAAAAACTTCCTGAAAATCTGGCTTTGGAACTTTTTCCTGTGCTGCAGCCTATTTATTCCCAAGGCCATAGGCCCCCTCCCAGCCCTGGCCCCAGGACTTGCACTGGGGGCACTTGGCAGAGCAGAGAGGGGTGAATCGGGGGGGTCTACAGCTGCAAAGCTGCTGCCTTCACCCCCTCCCAGAAAGGAAGGAGTAGGTCACGGCTGATCAGTATTAGTGACCTGTCACAGGTAGGTGTTTTCCAGCCAGTTTGTGCAGCATGTGGCGGGTTTTCATCCAATCCCCCTGCCTAATCATGAGCAAACTGGGAAACAGATGGCAATTACCCGCAGCGCTAAGGGAGGCTTAGGTGGGAAGGCACCGTGCCTTTCCTTCCCGATGCCTCGAGTGTGGAAAAAAAAGTAGTGAGTCCTTGTTTACTGGGACGAGGTAAAGCTCACAGCTAGCGAGGGCACCCTGATCCGCGGCTTCTGGCTGAGGGAAGCAGCTGCTCAGAAATGGGTTTGAAAAGGTGGTGCCAGGTCCAAAACTTTAAGCTTGATGATGATGTATTTTCAGGTTTTCAGTAAGTCCTGAAATAAGATATGTAGCCCTGGAAGACGCTTATTCCGCTTGCGCTTAAGCCATTCCCAAACAGGTTTTGGCTTTGAATGCTCAGCAGTATGTATTGACATACCCGATAGTGATAAAGTTCAGAGCCGAGGAATCACAGATGTTTTACTGCCTTTGGGAATATCCCAAGGATAATTGCGTTTGGCGTTAATAGCCATCATTTATTTTACTGTCCAGTGACAAATTCTGCCCCCCAGGTGTGGATCCACATCTTTCTTCTGGCGAGGCAGAACTGCAGCCCAATTCAACATAAAGACAGCTTGGCTCTCGGAGCTGGCGGGCTCCGTGCTGCACATGAGGCTATAGGGGAAGGCGTGGACCATCCTGAGGAATAGCTGGTAACCTGCTGTTACAGGGGAGCAGAATAAAACTTCCCTCAGAGGCACCTTGATAGCATCAGGGAAACCGACACAACCTGAAAATATTTTGATTTTATTTTATGGTGGAGATCTCCATGCAGCCTGGTTTTTGCATCACACTGGTCTTCTTCCCTGTACACCCAGGGCAGGGTACGAGGCCAGAGAAACCTTGGTGCCTCCCTGTAAGGCTGGGCTGGTGTTGTGGGGATGCAATGCTGGGCTGGTGTTGTGGGGATGCGATGCTGCGCTGGGGCTAACACCGCGCTGCCGGCCCTCGTGAGCCGCAGCGTCCCCTGCACCATGGCACCACTCAGCCTCGTGCCGAGGGGTTATTCCCAGGGAGGCCGCGAGGGCTGATACCCACCTTTAATTAACTCCGCCCCATCCAGACTTCGGATAACCTGCAGTAGTTTCAGGGCTTTCCCACTTTCACTGTTAAAAAATGGGTTTGCGAATGGAAAGGGGGGTTGCTAAGCCCTGTTCCGGCAGTATCCGCTGCGTGGCAGAGGTGGTGTTTGCCAAAGGTCCTAAATCCTGCTGGGAGCAGCTTCCAGAAAGCGCCCCACGCAGAGCACTCACCAAGCAGAAATGCAATGCTCGTCTTGCATCTGTCTTGCATTAAGAAATTCTTAATGTGCTAAAGATACAATATTACAGTATTTGCCCCTTTTTAATCTATGAGGGGAAGCGATGCGGGTTATCTTACACAATAATGTCCGAGAGCTGAATTACAGAGCTATCAGCTGCGGGACACTGAAATGACAGCCCTTTAAAGTGCTGTCAGGCTCTTGTTGGACACTCGTATCAAAACAGTCATTTTAGCCTCAGGAAGACAAATCCACCGTGTCTTCCCTTTCCGGGGAGCTCCTTAATTTAAGGCACCACTATTCAGTAGTGGGATCCATAACAAAATGGCTTTCTTGAAGTTGCCTGCACTGTAGGTAAAATCTCGTCCCCTCCCAGTGGCCAGGGTCACACCAACGCCGTACCCAGGGGCTTCAAGCCTGGTTCCCAAGACGCAGAGGCCTTCTGCAGGCCCTGTGCCCTCCACAAAATGCTGATCCTGGGGCATCTGCGCATGATGCTCTGCAATTGCCCGGCGCTTGTGTGAGACCTGCTTGGGTCTGCATCTCCCTCCTGTTGGCCAAAGCCCACCGCTTCCCACCCCCTGCCCGCTCTGGTGCCAAACAGCCTCAGGCAGCGGTGACATCTTCTGGGGCTCGGCAATGAGCTGACCTGGTACACTCTCTAATTACTCCCTGGAGTGATAAGGGAAAGAGGGGCCACCATCCCACCAGTGCCACCAGTGCTGAGCTGGGCTGGGAAGAGCCTTGCTAGCTCCCATCCAGACACGGATGCCAACACTCAGCCTCTCCTTGTACCCACCCCTCCTTCACATGGCCACGACCCAGAGGTCGAGCCGTGCTCCCATCACAGCATCAGTGAAGGACTTTTTGCAGGGCAGGAGAGCAGGACGGGGGGGGATGGCCAGGGTGTCCCATGCACTTAAGACATCTGATGGCTGCGACAAGTGCAAACGAGCTGCCTAATCTCGCCGCTGGCTCCTCTCCCGCAGGAAAAGCCCGGCTCCTCGCCAGCCGGAGGAGGTTTGGCGCAGCGTGGCGGTGCCACTGCAGAGCTTCCCTCGTGCCTGCCCATGGCCATTAAGTCTCCATTACAGGAACAGTGAATTCGCTCAGCAAATGAAAGATAACATCTCCTGAGGAAAGTAAATTAAAAGGGGGGGGAAAAAAGCAGCAAAACAAAAAGAACCCTTCATGCTGCAATAGCACTTGCAATTAAGAACAAAACAGGGCAGAAAGCTCTGAAGCTTGACTTTGGGTAGGAAGAAAAGGTCCTCCCCAAGAGCCCCAGGTTTCTGTAGGCACAGTGTGGCGGCTGCTGGCTTCGCTTTACGCAAGAGCATTAATGATGTTGTTTCGCCCCTGGTATCAACAGAGCTCGCCTGGTAGGTGGGTGGGGTATTGGGATTTATATTGTAGAGAAATTCAGGAAGGCTTCAGTCTTTTTTTTTTTTTTTTGTCCCTTCCCTACAAAGCTTTTGAAAGTCCACTGGGGACCCCTAATGTTCAGCTGCTGCTGAAGCACATGCTTGAAAGCCAGAGCTGCACAGCTTCTTTAGCCATCTATGGGTTTCATCATTCTGATGGGCTCTTTTTACCGGCAATAATGCTTCCTTCCCCCTGCCAAAAGTCATCTTTCCAGGAAGCTCTGAGACTTCCTCAAAACCTTTGGTAAAACAACATTTCTACAGTCAGAAATCATCAAATGGGGATGCTCCTGGAGATGCTTTGGGAGGCAGAAACCTTCGTGCTGCCCACTCAGAATCCCTTCTGCCCTGAGCTGTGGTAGCAGACACGTCTAAGATGCCCAACAGAAAAGTTTGCAGAAAAAAAGCAGTCAGAAGTCATGGTCATTGTAAAAGGCTTTGGGAGGAATAACCCTGTGGGGTTTTTTAAGGACATCGGTGACAGATTGGCAGACGTTCAGCTCTCTACAAACTCCCACTGCCTGGTCCCTACTCCCACACACCTCCCTGTGGCTGCCTCGCTCCCCCTGCAAAAAAAAAAAAATCTCTATTGCCCATATTATAAGGCCCACACCAAGCTGGGCAGCCCCCATGACCAAAACCTACAGTCCTGCTGTTGCGCTTGGCCAGGGCAGACGGGAATTGCTGCTTTCATGAGGTTTTACCCCAGTTTCCCAGTGTCTCTGCTGGAGAGGCACACAAACATCTTTGCCACAGCCCGTTTTAGGAGGTTTTCATCACAGACCCCCAGGGTCAGCTTTCCTTCCTCTTATCCCTGAAATGTACCATCTTTTCCAGACCAGCATCATTATCACTATAATTTTCCCCCCGCAGCCAAAGGCAACAGTGTGTCTGGCTGCTGGGCGCGGGCAGCTACACCAAACCCACCAAAGGTTTGGGCAGAAAAATGTTAGAAACGCAGCTGGAGTAAGTTGCCCTCCTCTCTTTCATGCCTCCGTCCCCAAACCCAAGTAAATCAGAAAAATCTGTACTTTCTAAGTGGCTTCTAACATAATGAAAGTCAATTAGAGTGATGAAAATGGAGCTGATAACTGCAGGTTTTCATCACTGACTCTGTGCTAAATGTCTGTTCTGTGTGGTTTGCGAGGAAGTAAGGGTGTACGGAGAGGAAAGGATGGGGGTTTTTTTTAAAGCAGTTAAATTGCCTCTAATTAGCAACACAACTGTAGTCAAAACATAATGTGAGGATAATAAATTGATATTTGCATAATGGAAATGCTACCAAAATGTACTTCAAATAAGCTGAATTAGATTATAATTAGAGCTGTGTTTTGGGAAAGAAAATCCTTCTAATTGCCTGCGTACAGGCAGTGCCAAGGAGGAGAGGGCTGGCAGCTGCCGGGGAGGTCCAGCCAGCATCACGCGGGATGAGCATCCCATGACAGGGGACCATGCCCTGGGGGGGACAGGGTGCCCGCACCCACTGGGAGCCAACACAGCCCCAGCGAGGCAGGTTGGTGGAGAAAAAGGTAGGAGGACTGTGAATGTACGCACCCTCGGCCATTGACGGCTAAACCGTGTTTTGTGGGATCGGACTGAAAGAAAATCCAGGGGGAAATCGTACGGACAGCAATCAGGGTGGGAGACACTCGTGCCTCAGGGGAGGTGGTGTGAGGGTAGAAATGCAAGCGCTAATTCTGCAAACTGCATGAAACCGGTGAACATCTTTCTTGATGAAGTCTCGGCACCGCATTGAGTTGCAATAGCCTTCTCCCATTGCTGTTTGATAACTGGCTGTATTAAATCTGCAAGGTTTTTTTTCCTGTTGAAATGTGTGCAAGGTTGCTTGTGATTTATTTTCCAGATCTTACTACTCCTTATTAAAAAAGAGGCCACCTGGAAACCACTGGATGATAAGTCACGCCCATTGTACGAGACCATGTGTACCAGTAAGGAAACTACAGCTGAGATAAAGGAAAAAATGCCATATTCCAAAACAGCTGTTTTGAGAATGCAAACAAAATAACCAGCAAATGAGTAACGTGCTGATATTACACCTTGCCACCGAAGCGAAGGCACCGTGAACCTCGAGGCTGACTTGTCACCCGGTAGCTGCAGAGTCTCATGGTCGGTGTTAAAGCACATTTTGGTGCTGGGCAATAACACAGTTCAAGTGGGAAAATTGATCAGCGCACAAAAACCGGCTGGCTTGCTTTGACTGGGGGGCAGAATAAGGTGTTTTCTTAAGTCCTGTGAAATGCAATGACCCTGCCCACCAGGTCTTCAGCATATTCGCTCTTCAAATACCCAAGTTAGTATGCCTGGTGCTCGCCGAGGTAGTGCCATACACCGAACCTGGGCAGCTAACAGCATCATCCTGGACCCGGTGGCAATAGGAAAGGGGTGTGGATTCGGCCATCACCAGTTGGCGGAGGCATACAGCAGGGCACCGTTCTCCCCAGCCATGCTTGAATGCCCCTCTGACATTGGCTGCTGTGGTTAGGGAGGATGGAGAAAACAAGGAGGATGACTTTGGGAGTAGAGGAGAGGCAACAGACACCGCAGGTCCAGGTTTTGGTGGGCTTTTGACACAGCCCCTCATGCTATTTGCCTGGTGTGTGCTGGTTTGTGGGGACAAATACAAGGCCTTCCTGCTCACAGACACAAAAAGGAGGGTACCACAGGCCTGAAAAGGATGCCCGCTGCACTGAACTGGTGCATCTCTCTATATGCAGACATACAGCATAGGTCTAGTTTCCAAATCAGGAGCTACAGCTCATGCGTGTTTACTGTATGAGGAAAAAAAGTGGGTATGAGACATGATGCAGTGCCAGTCTCATGTCAAGGGAAATATTCCCCTGCCTTCGAAGGGACCTGGCCTGGGGCCCCGGTCCACAGCCACTGCAGAAGCCGTGGAAATAAGCTCCTTTTTGAGCTGGAAAACACTGTCTTGCTTTTCTGCTTGAGCGGGGGGGAAGAGAGGAACTCGCCTGGTGCTCTGCTCTGCTGCAGGTTTTGTGGTACCAGATTTAATAAAGGGATGTGTGGGAGGGAGCGCAGAAGGGAAAGAGAAAGGAGAAAAGTGGGCGGGGGGAGCAGGCAACTGCACCGCAAACAGAGAGTGTTGGTCTGCCGCAGGTGCTGCCAGGGACAAGCTGGGGGAGGCAGAAGGATGGCCAGGCCCCAGGTCTCCTCCGCTCTGTCCTCTCCTCCTGGGAGCAAGATGCAGAGCTGACCCCGAGGAGCCCAGCCTGGGGACAGACAGGGAGAGCAGAGGCAAAGCCCAGCCATCCCTCACTTAATGTGTGGCCACTGGCCCCCGCTGGCCCCCGATGTGCTGGGTGCCGGCATGCTGTGCCTGCGGGATGCCTCCCAGGTGTTGCCGGCATCGCCCTAGGAAGATACTGAGGGGACATCCAAGAGGGGACAGGGAAACGGGAGCTTGGGCAAAATTCACGCCTTTGCCTATGAGTCCCGGTGCAAAAACAATTCTCGGAAACCAAAGCCTGGCCTCCGCCATGGGCTTGCTGTCCCACTTGCTTCCTCATCAGCAGCCCCCAGGTCCCGTGCTCGCCAGCGTGGCCTCAGGCACCCGGGGGAGAGCGTGCAGGACCTCGTGTAAGTGAGCTGGATAATCACAGTAGGAAAAAAGGAAAGATTGCACACCAACAAAGGCAGCCCTGGGAAACAATTTTATTGCTAGCAAAACGCTGTGGATCTTTGTTTAGTGAATGCACTTCCCGTGAAATGCAATTGTTCCCACTGCGATTTTAAACCAAGATCACCCTGAAAATGAAGTCGGTTTCCATTAAATTGAATTACTTTTCCCCAAAAATGGCATGGCAATGGTAACGTTGATAAGGAACGATAGCTATTAAGTGAGGGCATTGTTTATATTTTCTATTAAATCACTGTAATTTCTATTACAAATGATATCATGCATGCATGTCATGCTGACTTACAGTGATAAAGCCTCGGCTGTGATAACTTACTGCAATGCATAAGCAGAGCATGAAATACACGCAGCACAAATGCACAAGCAACACCGCATCAAGCCCAGATCAATATTTGGGTCTAACTTAGTATTAGCAGATCAGTCGGTGCAACACTAGCAGTACTTTTTCAATAACGTTCATACGCCCATCGTCAGTGTAACCCTGAAGGCTATTTGTCTCCTCCACCCCACCTTTCCAGCACTGTTCAGAAGTGGTGAGCCAGGAAGCAAAAGGAGAAGGAGCAGCAACACATCACTGCCATAGATGTGACCGTGGAGATCCAGTGCAAAGCAAATGTAATGTCCGATGAATGATTCAAATGCCTAAAGATTAGACACTCGGCAAGGAGAAAGCGGGGTTGCTAAGTGCAGAAGGTGGCAAGGTTGGACGATCATCAGTGTTGCAGTGGTCATTCAGGAAAGTTTTCTGCTCTTGAGGATGTTTTCCAAAAGTTGCTGAGCTTCTTGGAGCCCATGAGCCGCTGCCACACTGAGGAGTTTCTCCACTTCCCTGAAGGACATGAAACCTTCATCAAGAAAATCTAGAAGGAGGTTTGATTCATTCCTAGCTAAATTTTATTTACCCAGGCTTTTATAAGAGGACCACAGCTACTGGATCTGAAAGCATCTGTAAAGTTAACTCTCCACTATTCAGAAAATGATCTGATTTTCTTTCTGCTTTTCCCTGTGGTCTGAGCATGTATATTTTGGGTTTGGTAATTTTCTCGTCTTAGTTGAATTGAAATAGAGATGGATTTGGAGCTCTTGAAATACATACTCCTTTTACCACTCAATACATGAGTCTGCCTGATCACGTGGCATGCAGCAGAGATTGAAACAAAACGCACTGGCTTCAACTCACAGGGCTTGCCCAAGCGTTGCTTTTTTAGTTTCAGGTAGCTTAAGACTGCTCTTTCCAACCTCAATTTTAATTTTCAGACTTGGAGTAAATGTAAAAAACTCAAACCAATAAAAAAAAAAAGGACTGGGTTTTACTGTGATGGGAACTCATCAGTTGTTTTAGATTCACTTAGCCCCAGGACGAGTCACCACAGCGAATGTACAAAGCACAAGGCAAATTTTCTTTGGCTGTGGGTCTTGCTGGGAACGCTGGTGTACAATGTGCGCAGGCACGTCAAGGGGAGGAACATGTCCCAGACAGTTTCAACCCAACCTCCGGGTGGTCAACAGGAAACTTCTCATTGACCTCACTGGACGGGAAGGAGAGTGAAAAGGGGGCTCCCCCAGAAAGACAGACAGCTCCTTCTAGCAGAAAACTTGCATGTTGCTTCAATAGCTCTTTCTATACCAGTATGGGTCTTGTCCCTTGCCTTGACTGGAAAATCACTGATGGAAATACATACGTAATCAGACCACAGGCATTTTAGGTACTGCATCACCTAATTTGTAAAATCTCGTCAGGTTAACTGGGTTTTTCAGTTTTCTGGCCACAGGTAGGGCTGCATTACTGACAATACAAGGAGAGAGCATTAGAAATGCTGGAGTAGCTGCATGTGTGGAGTATCTACAGCTCCGGGTTCCCTCCCTCCCCAGGAGGAGCTGGGAATGCACCTGTAAGAGAAAAGAAGCTGAATAGCTCAGGTTACCCTTCTTCGAGTACCACGGTCATGTTTCTGAGTGCCCCCACTGCCAGGTTGAAGGCGGAGTGGGGATGGCCCTGCCCCGCAGCCTGCCTACAGGGAGAGAAGCAAAGAAAGTGGTAAGAGAAAGTACAGAAGAAGAAAACCTGAGTTTGAATGCTTTAAAGCGAGGTAAGAGCAAAGAAGGAAAAAGATATGTATAAATCAGTGTCCTGAAATGTGACCCCTTCAAAATTTTCAGGCCCTGATTTGGGAAACATCCTTATTCAGAAAGGCACCAAGGCTTCAGCGTTTCTCTAAGTACGGATGTCCTTAAAGATGCCTTCTTGGTTCACAACCCCTGCTGTCACAAGCACAATTATTTCAGCCCTAAAAATCCTGCAGCTTGATGCCGTTCTATGCCTTCAGCAAACACAGAGGGAACATCCAACGTACTCCCCCCCTCCCCCCGCTTTTTGGGTAGCACAGTAAACCTTCCCTGTCCCTCATCCTTCCTGTTTCTCAGCAGGAGTGGGAGGGTTTCGGGGGACGTAGCCCAGGCTGTTGTCGCGGGTTTAACCATGGTGGGTACCGCAGAAAACGTGTACACCGGGCACGGCTGCCTCGCTTACGTGGCAGAAACCTCTCGGGAGCGTGTGCCGAGAGCAGGAAATGAATATACTGCTGTAACTTGATTTTCTGTTGCCTCAGCAGCTCCTGGCCTTCTCCCCTCCTGCACCTGTGCATTTTTCCCGCTGCCCACCTGCGGCTCAAACCTTCCCGAAAGGCTGTACAGCAGTGCCGGCATCCCTCTGCACTCTCACTGTCAAGATATTTACTTGCCTCCCACTGATTTAAAAAATAGCAATAGCAGGTGGGGAAAGCGGAGCGAAGCATCTGACTGACAGCAAGAAGTTGGGAGCTCCTGGTCTCCCCGCTGCCACCCCGTGAACCTCCCTCCATGCGGCTCTCCCCGCAAAGCACTGCTGGCTCTTTTTCCTCCTCCCACGCCACAGCAGCCTTTCTCCAGGAGAGGGCAATTTGCCATGGCAAAAGTTGGGGGTTTTTTTGCACCTCACCTGAACCAGTGCATGGCCATGTCCTCATTTTTTTCCACTCCAGCTCCTGGGTGTGAGACAAGGTAGCAAAGTAATAGTTAGGATATGAAATGCTGTGTGCAAAATCCATCAGTGTGGTGGTGTACCACATAGCGTAGAGCCACGTTTGTGTTTCTGGCTTATACCTGTACGTACTCTAGCAGCAAGTTAGTCGCAGATTGGAGAAATATTACCTTGCAAATACCTCTGTCCCATGATGTGCTGAGCGTTGGGGTACCCCAAGTGAGCGTACACATGAGCCACGTGGAAATGGAAGTCCTTGTAGCACAGTGGGATGTACAGCAGGAGAAGGCCAGCGGTGATTACAGCTGCTGACTGTAAAAGAGAGGAGCAGTCATGATGCAAGGAGAAAAAGAAGCTGAGGACCAGCTACAGGAAATATTTCATCTGAACTCTGAAGCCTCCCGAAGCTATTCCCTGAAGAGAAATGGGAGGAAAGGATCACACAAGCACAGAAAATCAAAGTTGCCTTTGATAGAGAGCCAGTTCCAGCACCCACTGAAGCTGGCAGAAAAGGCACTGCCAACTTCAGCGAGCAGCGGACCAGCTCCCGAGTTAATATCCCCTTTAAGCTCTGCTACAGCAAAGGAAACTACAGCCATTTCATTTTCTAGTGGTCTTCTTGAAGAAAAGAAGAAAAATAAAAATCATAAGGCAGCATCAGGCTTTTATGAGCAATTCATCAAGGGGGTTTGCCAGAAGGAGCCTTATTCCCCAGGCAGCCAGGTCCTCGGTCCACCGCCGACCGCAGCATCACCGTACGGACGTGAACGCTCCCTTTGTGAATGTCCCCGGTTCATAAACCCTTTCATCCCGTGCTACAGTGAGGACACATTGCCAACGTCCACACCTGGCAGGAGAATAACCTTGGGTCTGAAGCTCTTCTTGCATCCAAGGTATAAATCAGTGAAAAGCCTGATGTACTGCACCAGCAGGAAAAAAAGATGAGAGACCAGAATTGTGCTGTTTGCTTTTTGATGCCAAATTGGATTTTCTTTGTTCAGTGTGCTAGCTATTAGCTTCCAGTGAGAGGAGCTGGCAACTTGAGCAACCACATCTTGGCAGGGTCAGAGATCCCTGGCTGAGGAAAGAGTGGGGTTAGGAAAGGCTGCAGGAGCCCCGCGCAGAGCCTCCTGCCCACACAATTTACCAGGAGCCCTTTGCCTCCCCTCAGGGGAAAGCAGCACGTGTTGTCAATGGTGCCAGCACTGCAGAAGGTAAAACCCTTCCCTACTACATGGGGAGATGGAGGCCAGGTACAGTCCTGGGTGGAAGACATGGGTCTTTGAAAAGAATACCAGAGGCAAGTGCTGGTCAGGTTTCTCAGTGCAACCCTGGGCTGAGAGAAACCATGCCGACAGTGCATGATCCAGAGGAGACTGCTAATACCTTGTCCTTCAGCTCTGCAGCTTTGGTGCAAGCAATGCTGGACTCTTGGGTCTGGTTTTCCTGGGGACGTGCCAAAGCACCCGCAGGCTCCCTGCAGGCCACTGTTCCTCTCTTGCGGACACAGAAGCAGAGCAGATACGAGCAGTCCCATTTCAATGGCCAAGTCAGAAACAGGTCCTAAGGCCTGTCCAGGTGACCACGGCTGTCACAGAACAAGCGCACTTCTTCATCTGAGCATAATTTATTGCTACAGGTACTTGTGAATAGTGACTGCAGTGTGTATGTGGGTTTGTCACCATGCCATGCTCAGAATGAGCGAAGGGGACAAGAAGCAGCTGGAAAGGATGATGAGATACCAGAGCTTTAACACCCAGGGGCTCCTCTGGACACTTACAGAGGGTTTGGTGCAACTGATACAGATGGGTGCAAAAACCAACTCCCCCTCACTTTGGGGGGTATGGCACATGAGGTATATGCAGACCATTGCAAAGCAAACAACACATTTAGGTCCTGATCTGCTTCTCAGCTGTCTGGAGAGCTTGAGGGCAGAGGTGGTGTGGGTCTGGCATTTCCTCGCTGTTTTGCAGGGGCTCCTACGCTCCCACGTACCATGATCAGCTGCAGAGACTGCCGGAGGCAGGAGGCTGCCAAGAGTTTGTTATCTCCTAATTGGGACCCAGGTCCTGGTTCAGGCCCATCTCTAATAGGGATTAGTGAATGCTGAGGATTAAATGAGCCTAGTTAGCTAATTAGGCTAAGTAGATAAAAAAGGTAAGCGATAATGACATGCAAATGCCCCAACATTTTATTTTCTGGCTGACGAGCTTAGGGATGTAGGAAGTTTTGCTGTTCTGTTTGAGACACCCCACCCCCCCATTCAGCCTGTATGATGCCATTGCTCAGACAGGGATGGTTCCCAGATGTTTTGACAAAAAAGTTCTCCTGTAACGCACCGGGGACCTGCAGGGCCCGAAAGAACTGATGGCTACGTAAATCCCTGTAAGCCAATGGCAAGTCCAAGGGGAAATGCAAGTCATAGATCAATCCAGTTACTGCTGAGCACTTTTGTCTTATTTAAGAGGAGGAAATGATGCTCCTGAAAAAAATTATGATGGCTAGAAGTACGGTAAGAAGTGCTCCTTGCTGGAGACATGGCTGATGTTAAGGGTCCGGCTCAGGCAGAGCTAAGCGCAGATGTCTGGTGAAGGGAAGGGCAGCATTTCTGAAGAGCAAAGGCTGCTGAGTGAGAGGCTGGTTTCACACAGCAACCATCCGCTGCCTACCACTGTCACTGTGCTATTTTGTCACTGATGCAGAGGCTGGAATATGTCAGGGAACAGTTCAGGTGGTTGCAGGAGATAGCGTGCACAATGCTGCAAGAGGTGGCGGCAGCGCTTTTAGGGGTGCAGATCTGGGGGCTGCAGGATGCTCATGGCTGTGGCGTCTCCTTTACGCTCTGCACAGGGCTGCCTGAAGTCTCGAGGACTGGGAAACGTGGTGTTTGGGAGGAGCCGTTCCTGTTGCGGGTCTGGTACATCCACCACACATAACAGCAAACCAACAACCAACTATTTCTAAATGAAAGGGGAAAGGACATGATGGGAGAGGTGCTGCAGGTAACAGGGGAAACCTCTACAGCCAGGCTGTGACCATACACTAGCGCCACGGGGGTACATCCCAGCACAAAATCTCTGTGAAGGCACAGTGTACCAGCGGCCCCTGAAACCAAGCGCTCCTCAGAGACCCCAGCTGGGCAATGAGCATTAGTCTACCACCAGCACAGGAACGCGGGGAGCTTGTTGCATTGCCCCATGCAGGGATGAGAAGCGGACCACTGGCCTGAAACCACCTTCGTAGTCTTGTGGGGGGAGGTCTTGGTTGCTCACCGCCACCCTTTTCTTCCGTGGCAACTCATTCAGAAACTACTTTGCATGTTTCAGACCTTGCATTGTTGGCACTGCTCTAAAGCAAGAGGTGGTGAGGGAGTCAAAGCAGGCTGTGCATGCATATTTAAGCATCTCAGTTCCTAACAGCAGCTTTGGCCATCTCGCCTGTACCGTGTGCCAAAGCCAGGTGATGACGATCAAAAAGGTCATCAACAGGAACGCCTAAAAATCCCACCTGTAATGGCTGCGCTGGAAGTTGCCACGCTACTTTGCACTAGCAAACTCTACATTGCAACAACTATCAACAAGTCTTGCATTGTGTTCCCCGTGCCGGTGAGCAGAAAGCCCCAGGGACTCTGCAGAGGCTTCAGTGACATTACAATCAGGTCTGGGCAAGGCCATGGTGCTGGGAAAGGCATTGCAAGACTCACATTTGAGAGGCTGTTGTGTGCAAGCGGTTCCCTGTGGCTTTGACCCACCCTGGCTCCAGTGCCCAGCCAGCTGCGGGGTCCAGGGTGTCCTGTAACACCCCAATGCCAGTGCTCCCACCCCAACCCCAGCCCCACGCTTACCTCCCACCTGCTCCATGCTGAGCCAGGGGGTTTCCCACCCCCTGGAGAAGGATTTGCCTGGCAGGTATCGGCACTGCCCCTTCCCTCCAGTCGCCGCCGTGCTACGGGCTTCGTGCCCCTCATCTCTCCTTCCTGCAGGAGGTCTGAGCGCTTCATTTTAACCCAGTCTGCTCCCTGTCTCACCAGGCACTGCTGCTGCCCTGCCATCAGTCTTCCCCATCACCGTCCCTTAGTTTTGCTCCTGATTTATGGTAGCAGTAGCCCAGCTGCTTCACTAAGATAAGGGGGATGGATACATGTCCCCTTGCAGAGTCATAGAAAAGGAGAAGATGCTCCTGTCGAAACCCTTTCAAACCATTGATGCTTAACTCTCTCTGTGCTGAATACTTCTCTTCCTTCAGACTGCTCCCAGGTGTTGCAAGCTCCCACCAGTACATAATTTTATTGGACAAACTTGATGAAGATCTTTTCTTTCTGCTTTTCGCATGAGAAGGAAAGTGCTTCACAAGCAATGACAACGCTACCCACTACTGCAAATGTTCAGTATCTTGTTATTTCAATTGCATGGCCTCCACAGGGATATGGGGTCTGACGTGTTGGATTTTGGACAAATGCAAGAACACGCAGGCCCTGCCCCAGGTGAGAAAATTAAAAAAGGTGCAATGATGTATAATCAGGAAATTATCATAACATACAAACCCCCCACAAAATTCAACAGGATGGCATTTTATTCTTTTTTTAAGCTAGAAAAGAGCTTACTTGTTAAAGGCAGTCATTTTATAGCTGTATAATTATGCCTCATCTGCAGTAACTCCACCTAGTGACTTTGAGACACTAAATTCCGTTTTGCCTTCACATCTAAGAAAACATCTCTTGTTAACACAAGATCCCTAATGCATGTTACCTTTCCTGCTCTGAAGTCCTAGCAGAGGTTCTTAACCAGATGGCTGTCAGACAAGGTCCATCTCGTGCGAAGTACTGACCTTGCTTGGTTGCCTGACAGTGAAAAATACAATGTTTTTTCTTCCCAGTTTTACAGCAAGATAAGTGCAGTGCTTTGGTTTTAAAGGCAACCCCACCCCCAAAGAACAAGGATACCTCTTTGGCAGTGATGACTCAGCCTAGAAACTGTACTGAAGAGTAAACCCTTCATCCTTTTGTATTTTATTTCTTATGTTATGCTGCCACCATTGGGCCAATTTCATTAGCTCAGTCACAGCCCTGTTATGGTTTAAGCGATCCATCTTTATCCCCCTGGTCAAAGTGTGAAACCGTTTCCACAGTATATCAAATTTAATTGGACATTAATAGTCATACTGCAGGATCGATTGCTTCCAAGCAATTGCAAGCCCTCTGCATTAGGGAAACTAAAATAACTCAGAAATTTCTAAAACAAGTCCAGAGCAGAAGGACCTTCACTGCAGCAAAAAGCAAGGAAGAGATGAAATAACCTGAGGAGTTTAATACCCATTTACCCTTCTTTTTTTTTTTTATTTAGCTACAATTATTAGAATTTAAAGAGAAAGAAAAACCACCTCTCAGGGAGTCACTCTTCTTATTCTTCTTGGGCATGAACCACCCTATAGCTGCAGATCCCAAATTTTGGCGGAAGTGAGCTCCTGAGTTATTCTTATAATTGCCTGTAAAGGCATATCAGTAATAGTTACATTGATACTGACACCTCACCTAGCTCCACGAAATCGGTACTTTTCTCAGTGTAAAACAGACCCTGGGGCTTGCAGTTCTTTGTTGCAGGTGACTAAAAATGAGAACACGTTATTATTAATTACACATGATGCAGTGAGGGCTATGCTGTCTGTGTTACAAGCCAGGTGTGGTACAGGGCCTCATTTCAACTGTGAGCTTGAGTTAATTCTCTACAAAAGTCAACTTTCACTATGAGGAAGTAAACCAGGTTGTCGATCTAGAAACAAATGATGGCTGTAGTAGCTGCCTTCTACCAACAAAGAAGAATTGGATCCCTTCTACCTGCAACAACTTTGGCAAGGAAAGGACAAGCCCCCCAGTGAATTTTCTCTCTGCTTTTCCAAGGGGCAGAGGGCATTTCTATTTTCCCTTTCATCTTCACAGAACAATCTGTGAAGAACCATTTGCAGCTCCTACAAAGGAGCATTTTGATTGAAAACCTGGAAACAGCCACGTTCAGGAAAACACAATTTTCCTCACGTTTCTTTTTCATCTAAAGGATTTCTCTAATCACACGGTTTCTCTTTTCCTCCTTGATGCATTGGCGTGGTCAGGGCTAGAAGCACTCAGACACTGCACTTCAGTTGAAAGGTGGATGTCAAGTGCTGGAAGAAGAACAGGTGGCTGTGACTGTAAAGAGTTAATAGGACGAAGTCACTGTTTGGGAGAGCTGGTGACTAGACTGAAGTCCCACAGAAAAGAGAAAGGATTTTCTTTTCTTTTCAAAGGATTGCACTGAAAGGCAGATATGAAACACAGCATTCATCCTTTCTCATTTGGTTTTTAAAGTTTGCTACTCTTTCTTCCAAATTAACTTAAACCTTTTAGTAAGAAGACTGATTGAAGAAACATGCAATTATTGAAATAATTATATAATGTATATTATTGAAAGAATGAACCAAAATAAGACATGCTCATTGCACACTGCCAGTTCCAACCAAACACATTGACTTCACCACCTCAGACGCAGACTGTTTGCAATGTAGGCTTCATCTAGGAGCGACAGTGGATTAAACAACAAGAAGCAATTAGCCCAAAAAGGTTTTTCCAGGTTGCTTTATTAGGAAAAGAAATGCGTATAACCAAATTGCTGCAACTGGTAGAAGCGTATTTAATTACAGTGTCCTCTGGGCATAGGTATCACAGGGCAAATTAGATCCCCCTGAGAGCTCCCCAACTTGAACACAGTTGGAGTAGGTACTCCTACATGGCTTTATAGCACAACACAAAATATGGCGTAAATATTACTTACTTCAGTTACTATACTGAACAGAGCTTAGATATGGGTAACAGGGAGGACCAAGACACGCAGCAACAAAAAGGGAGTGGGGGAGGATAAGTTTCTGCATAAGATGATGGGAGGGATGAGGTTAAGGACTTCTGGCGGGCACTGTCTCTGACAGATGCTCGTTTCATTTTGCCTAACTAGCTATAGCTTCCTTTCACAGCTGGCTAAACAAGAAAAAGATAAAAATCTATTCAGACTAGTCATTATGACACTATTAATAGCAGATACAAGAGCGTACAATGAACACCAGTGTAGATATAAGGGGAGTTCAAGTCTCTCTGAAATCAGTATGCAAGTGTTATCCACTGATCTATTATGGAGATGTGTGAAGCTGTTCCCAGATACCAGATTAATAAATGTATCTGTTAACCAAACAGTTGGATCCATTCATCACCACGCATAACAAAACAGTGCAACCGGAGAGGATGTGATCTCCCTGAACCCAAACACAGCAGCCGGCAGGGAGACCCAACCGAGCAGAACCCTGTTATTTGATAGAGGTCCTGCAAAAGGGCAGCAGGGAAGCCCTCTGCAAGGGGGAGGACCCCAGCAGCAAATACAAGCCGTACTGTAATTGATCTCACCACAAAAATAGAGCCTAAACGAATGTAAGCAGCAGTTACAGACTTAAAAAAAAAAAATACCCAACAAACTAAATCACTCACCTAAGGTGGAGTTAGGTCAAAGTTAGGCATACTAAAACCTCTGACTAAAAACTCTATGCTAAAAACTAAGCTGTCTCTGCTTAGCTGTCACCTAAAAAATGAATTCCCCAAATGCCTTCCCCTGTGTGGCTTTGAAGTTCCCCAGATATTCAAATTTGTATCCCAGGAATACCATGGCAGGGCTGAGCACCTAGGTGTATGTCTCCCACATAAACTCGTTCAGGATCCAGAAACTGCGAAGTTCTCTGAGGGATGTGATACAACGAGCTTTCTGGGAGGGCTTCATTCGTTAGTCTACTAATGAAGATGATCTCCACCACTTCCGCAGAAACTAAAACCCTGCAAGAAACAAATTCAAGAGAGAGTCCAAATAATACCGTGTTCGTAGCCTAGTAGTTAGTGAGGGGTGAGAAGTGGTCCCTGCATTAGACAATGTGTCCGTATTTTGCAGGCAAGTGAAAATGAGTGTTAGTCTCCAAGGAAATCATATTAAGTAGTAGACAAAGTAGAAAGGAAAGCAGTGCTACACCCCAATTCTCCTAAGATGTTGAAAAACATGTTCTGAGAACACAGCCAGGCGATTGAATGTCCCTGAGCTACAACTCTGGCTCCAAAGGGGAGGTAATCTTTACCCGGTAGCTCACACTGCAAGGCTGACTGCCTCCCAGCGAGGACCTGCACAAAACCTGCTGAGGCAGGGCACATCGCTCAGTCGGAGCTGGCAGGCGTACCAGCGGCAAAGCCGTCCAGCTTCACCGGGTAGGTGTGAAGCGCCTGCGGTCCAGGACACCATATCAGCGGCCTGGCTGTTCGATTGCGTGTAACATACTACAACGAAAGGAGGTCATCACAGGATACCTTACCGAACACACATAACGGTTTAGTACAAATACAGCATCTTGCAATGAGAAGCACCAGAAAAACCTAATACTAATAAAGCAGTGACACAAGAGCTGGGTAAATGATGCAAAGCCCTTCATCGCTGGCCTTCAGAGATAATAAAAAGATACCCCAGCACGCCTCGCCACTGAGACCACAGGGCATGAATACCATTACACAAGCCCAACTATCAGCAATTCCCTTTCTAGACCCACTGCATGACTGCATCTTTCCTCACCAGGTTCCCCATGAACTTTACTTTTAGAGGGATTTTTCACCTTCTTAAAGGGACCTATTAATGTTAATTGGACCAATAAAAGCCAATTACTCTGCTCTCCCTTGAAGCATACCTTCCTTCTCCCCCATGAGGTGGTTACATCGTAAAAGCTGGGTAAGACACTTGGGGTGGTAGGCTTGAGGTACCAGCTTCACCAGAAAAATGAAGGTGGTACATGCTCCCTTTGTGTATGCGGGATTGAGGTTGAGTTATTTGTGCTCATAACTGGCTCTGAAGTTGCTTTTGCATTTTTCCTGGTGTACCTAAGTTACTTTTAACTTTTCTCTTTAAAGGGGGGGGGGGAGGAGTTCAGGTTGTGCTTGTTAGAGACACTTGTTAGCTAGCATAGGGTGATCTGAGGCTAGTTTCACATACTCTACCTGACATGTCCCTAACCTGATCTGTTTGGTAAATACACATGCTTGCATTAGCTTAACCTTCGGTGTTAGGCTGCCTTGCCCACATAATCCCAGCTGTAAGGAGCCCTGAGCGGCTGAAAGCGTGCAGCCGAAGCGAGCCGTCGGGGAAGCTCATGTGGGAAGCAGGGAACGTCTGTGGCAGTGATTATCTCCATCTGATAGGAGGCCTTTTTTTTCTGCTTGCTAGCACTTCTGTGGACAGAAACCAGGGAGAAAATTCATTTTTTCTCCTCCTACATCTCGAATGCTTTTCCCAGAGGGTCTTATGGCCTGCAACTTGGCTTCTCTTCCCTGTAAGGAAAAGGGCAAATGGATCTTTGCTGTAGGCACTTTGGACAGAAATAATTTTTAAAATAGCAAGAGTTGAATGAAATCTTAACTTCTGCAGGCTTCTGTAAAATCTTGAGCTTTGTTTTTAAACTTTAAAAAAAACCCAAACCCTCTTATCTTCTTGCTTGCTGAAGGAGAGCATAAACAACAATGCTTCAAATAGACAGAGGCACCAGACAGTTACATAAAAACAAACCGCCAGATTCCTGCATGTAGGAGTGTCTGCTCTCAATTCGGTCCTGCCTCTCTGTGCCTGTGTCTGGAAGTAGGTCTCCCTTCCCTGAAGCGGGAGCAGCTATCACAAAATGCCTGAACCGAAACCCGGGTGCTGAAGGCGTTGACCACGTGGCCTTAGGCTGTCTGGAGGCTGGAGCAAAGGGTCCTTTGTAACCAGGGGACCAAGTCAGAAGAGCCGCAAAGTTTTAAATCTTTACTATTTCAGTAAACAGCTGAAAAAACCTTGAAGAGAAGCTCTAGGGATCAGCATGTATCCTCCTATCTTAGAGCTCTGAGTATTTCGCTTGTTGTAGACCTGAAGAAAGTGGAAAAGTTATGGCGAGGAGAGTATCCTTACGACAACTTTATGGTCAGCTCTATCTCCCACTAAACGTCTGTCTGTAAGAGTACTCATCACACTTGGAACCCTTGATATCAAAGTAAAGGAAACATTAATGCCTACTAAAGTGGTGGTTTTGTGATTAAATTGGTAAAGCATGTGACAGATCGAGTTAGTCTTCCCTCTAAAGAGCTATTCAGCCATTGAAGGGCCAAGGTTTCTCCCTGAGCTTGTTGCATACTCACAGATGACTTGGATGTCTCTCAGATAACCAAGATCTATGGTGTTCTGGAATAGCACAGTGAATTGTTACTTTTTTGGAGTTGAAAGAGGTAGACTAAGTGGGAACATCTCCAACTGAGCTCTGAGGTTAAATGGCTAGCCTGCTTTTTTTTTCTGAAGTAGAAATAATGATGCTGTACTGCAAATGGCACCTAAAAAAAAAAAAATATGGGGCTAAGGCTCCACTTCAGGGAAATACAGGCAGGGATTTGAAGTGCCTAAGATGAGGACATCTGCACTGCACTAATTAAACATTACACTCAGAATCAAATTCACGATGAACAGTTTTTAACCATAGTTTGTGAAATATCCAGTGAGAGAAATGGGTCTGAGGCAGGGTTGCCCTTGGTAGTCACACCTCTTGCACAAGACGGAGGTAAAAATAAAAAACAGCGCACATGTGTGGAGTTGTTGGCCATGCTGGCACTTCCCCGCCCCCAGCATCATGACGAGTAGATGCGACTTCATCCTTGTTCAAATGGCACTGGGCAGCCTTGTGTCCTCGCTACTGCAGTGTAATAGCTCCTCATCCCAATAATCTCCTTCAGGCTGCTCCTGAGGTGCTTTGTACGCTAAGTCAATTAACTTTACTGGAGAAGGCTTCAACTGGCAGTGCAGCAGATCTAAAGCAACTTGAGTAAAAGGCTGAGGCAGAGCTAGGCTCGGTACAGGAACGGGACCTGGCAATAAATAACCCTTAATAAATGAGTTGGGGTGCTCGGTGACTTCTGGCAATTCCCGCTCCCGCCGGTGGCCCCACCGAGCCCCAACACCCCATCCCCTGCCTGCGCGGCTGCGGCCACCGCCGTTTCCCTGAAGCGAGAGCCGGCGCTCTCCCCCTCCAGAAGGCCCTGCGGCAGGGGGGCTGCAGGGCCCGGCCCTCACGCCTCGGTCTGCGGGAGGCGGGTGGGGGCTGGGCGGCTCTGGGGCAGGGCGGGCGCGGGCGCGGCAGGCGTGAGGCTGATGGCGGGCCGACACCGCGGCCTGCGGGCAGGGCCGCCCGCGGCCTGAGGCGACGAGCGGGCGGCTGCCCCTCGGGCGGCAGTTTCGGCTCCCAGCCCGCTCCAGGTACGCTTGTTTTTTATTTTATCTCCGTCAGACCTTAGCTCTCGGAGGGGG
>VYZW01003559.1:4028-15533 GCA_013401315.1 Balaeniceps rex | reverse complement strand
CAAGAACATTTTCAAGCAGTAACACAAAAATAAAGCACTTAAGCACACCAAATGTCTTTGCGATTTTCTCAGGCTTCATTTAAACAATTGGTGCTTCTTTTTTTCCCCCCCAATAAATAATGTAACATTTAATATTCTGCAGAAAATACAATGAGCTAAAATATTTATCACCCTGTACTTTCTCACTACGTTTTTATTAAGTCTAATAACTGTACATTAAAATAATTGTTTTTTGCCTGCTAAGGAGTATTGGAAACTTGGAACAGTAAAAGTTTAAGGCAAACTGTTTATATGAAATCAGGGGGTTTTGTTTGCAAAAGGCAGACATTTGCCAAGATCTGCAATTAGCACAGTAGCGTCTTTTTGCTTAGAAGATATTTAGGTTGACAAAATCTGACTGTAAATGAGTAAGAAATGTAACTCCGATTCATGAATTTTTTTTTTTTCTGGCAAAGCTTTCTCTTCCATCTCTTGGTTCATAAGAAAATATGAGTTTTATATCCTTTTTTCATTCAAGTAAAAAACATTTTAAAAAAATAAATCAAATGTGATACATTTATTGAGATTTACAGTTAAATCAAATAAGTGATGTTAATCTGAGTTTCCCAGTTAAAGTTACAAGAGGGTAAATTTATAATTGCCATTATTTGAAAATGAATCAGTTTTATATCAACTTCTATATCACTTTTCAGTCTCACTGTGACTGAGTTCTTTAATGTTATGAAAAGTTATGTGTACTCAATGATAGTGTCTAAAAACTTGTTATGTGTTTAGCATCATCTTTCCAGTGGGGAAACTATGTGCAGTGTAGGATTTCTAAAAAGTCTAAATATACATTATGCTAGAATATTTATGTCTGTAAAATGTATAAGATTTAATGCATCTGTATGCATTTATGGCTTTTATATTTTTAAAGCAGTTATTCTCTGATCGGCTTTTTCCTTTTAATTTTTTTTATCAGCCTACAAACTGGATTAAAATATATGACCAATATTACATTTTCTATGGCTCCATAATTTAACACATTTGTGTTGACTATGGAATAATCACATCAGGCTTGTCACTTTTTTTTAATTTGAAAATGTCAACTTTTTGAGTCTGAAACTGTTCTGAAAGAATATTTGAATTCAGAATGGTTTTTATGAGTAGAAAAAAACATCAGAAAGCAATCCAGATATTCTCCTGATTACATCATGCACCCATAAGGTAGGAAAAGTTGATAGTCAAATCCCTACTTTAATTTAAACAGGGGAAGGACTTGGACGACCACATGAGTGCCTAACCAGCAGAGGGAGAAGGCTGAGGAGGTCCTGTGTCTTATGAAGCAATCTGAAAAAAATGTAGAAGGAAACCAAATTTTGCATCAAATGCTTTTCTTAATAAAAGTCTTCTAAAGATAGCCTTATAATAATACCAAAATGTGTTGAAGTTTTCCAATTTTATTCAGAACATTCGTTTTGCACAGATCTGTATGTTAGCTATGTTGAAATACTCAGGCAATTTTGCACATATAATTAACTAAACTTACACTGTTCTGTTGAGGTCAGTAATAGTCTATATGAAAGGTTATTTCACTATATTTTAATGGCCATCTTGTACAAGAAATACGTGCAATAAGCTTGTGACTGAGATGTGTTAGTGATTTTGATCCCAGACTAGTTGAAGCGTATCTGAGTAATTTTAAAGTAAGAGTCATTTGTGATATTTAAAGTTATTTAAAATTTCATGAGAATCTGTGCTTTCATTAGAAAAAAAAATCTATTTCTCATGGCTCATGTTTGTAGAGAAAAAAGAATCATGATATTTTCAAAATCCAAAAGTAGAAAAGAAGAATCCCTAGATTAGTATTTAAAAAAATAAAGGCTGCAAAGTTAATATTTGTATTATTATTTTCAACCCGCTGGCTGGAAAGATTACAAAATTTCAGAAATGTCAATTATGAGAAGTAGCAGGAAAAATAATAAGCAGTAATACTAAAAAAATGCTTTAGATGTAGCTTGTATTCTACAAGTCAGTGGGTTTTAACTGTAAGTAAAGGTTGAAGTGTATACACTATTCTGTTATTAGGTATTATTAAAGGAAAATAAATCATCTGCCAGCAGTTATACTGGTTCTTAGAGGACCAATTTTTATTAGCTTTTAAGTCCTATTAATTAACTAATTTATCCAGCGTTCAGAGAGAAGCTGTTACACTTTTTGTCAGGGCACTCCATATTCTTCAATACAATTATGTGCCTTCTGTGCAGAATTTAACTCTGAGACCACAAGCTGTAACAGCGCAACATGCAGCAGTGTACGCACAAATAATGCCATCTGGGGCTGCTAATGAGCTATTTCGCCATTCAGAGGCCACTGCTCATTTGCATCATCTGTCAAGGGAATGTCAAAGATGGGAGGAGGCATATTATTTCCAAAGCTGAGTTATTTTGATTAGCTTTCCTATCTCAGCCCAGCTGAATTTTGCACAGCAATCGAACCCCGCTTGGGATGCCATCAGTAGGGTTTGACATCAGGGTAACTGTAAAGTTCTCCCATTGGAGCCTTTGCCTGCCAAGGCTTCACAGCACCCAGTCATGTTCCCCTTAGCACTGTTCACAACCTTAGTGGAGAGCAAAAGGAAAGCTACAGCTGGCGGATCAGATATGTCAGGGGAATAACGGAAATGATTACAAGGCTGGCATTTAAAGTGCTATAGGAAATCATGTCCATGACATACAGTGATAGATGGCTTAATGAGAGGGACTGGAGTCCAGAGGTAGAATCCATCAATTAACACTAGAAAACTTCTCTCCTCTCTAATATTTCAGGTCTACAAGAACTAGCCAAATCTTTCATTTGTTTTATAGCAACAGGAAAACAGCATCCTGAACATATGAAGGCTGAAGTACATTTTTCCACTTGTTATCTTTAATCAATACCATCACATTTAACATGACAACCTACAGCCTTCCACCACCTAGAACTACACATTACTGTGTGAAACCACACGCATATGTCATCATATCAGCACACCAGATGTTTTCCTTGTTGTTTCAGTTGGCTCCCCAAAGTAA
Organism: Balaeniceps rex; assembly: GCA_013401315.1. NCBI lineage: Eukaryota > Metazoa > Chordata > Aves > Pelecaniformes > Balaenicipitidae > Balaeniceps > Balaeniceps rex. The sequence continues at coordinate 12,480 of VYZW01003559.1, read as the reverse complement.
GTCCTTTAGCTTTTCCTCGGAAATAGAAAAAGATGAAAAATGTAGACATTTCATTGTACCACTGGTTGAAAAAGAGCAGCTCCGCTTGGAATTGAGCGTGCATGCAGTATCGTATTTAAGAACATCAGACAACAGGACAGGTATAGGGCCTCTTGGGTCATTTAGTCTAATCTCCACCATAGACAATTGCATCATATAATCCTTTTTAAAAAGTATTATCTTTAAACTGGCTAGATTTTTGCCTCTGTTCTCCCAGAAGGCTAGCTTAGAATGCAACTACTTTGATGGATAGAATCAATCTCATTTTTAGTTTAAATTGTTTTCTATCTAGTTTACATCAATTTCTTCTTGTGATAACATTGTCCTCTAACTTAAATAGCTTTTTTTACCAACCTCACAAAATCTCTCAGATCATTTTATATATGTGATATAAATAGGGAGCACTTTACTTAAAAACCATTTTTATGTTAAATCATGAACATGATCCTTAAATTGAAGCCTATCAAGAGGTTGGATTTGACAGGACATTCCTTTCATCTACAAGAAGGGCCGGGAAGGAGGATGCAGGGAACTACAGGCCTGTCAGCCTTACCTTGGTACCAGGGAAGATTATGGAACGGTTCATCTTGAGTGAACTCAACAGGCATGTGCAGGTCAACCAGGGGATCAGGCCCAGCCAGCATGGGTTCATGAAAGGCAGGTCCTGCTTGACCAACCTGATCTCCTTCTATGACCAGGTGACCTGCCTAGAGGATGAGAGGAAGGCTGTGGCTGTGGATGTTACCTACCTGGACTTTAGTAAAGCCTTCGACACTGTTTCCCACAGCATTCTCCTGGAGAAGCTGGCGGCTCACGGCTTAGGCAGGTGTACTCTTTGCTGGGTGAAAAACTGGCTGGATGGCCGAGCCCAGAGAGTTGTGGTGAATGGAGTTAAATCCAGTTGGTGACTGGTCACAAGTGGTGTTCCCCAGGGCTCAGTTTTGGGGCCAGCCTTGTTTAATATCTTTATCAATGATCTGGATGAGGGGATAGAGTGCATCCTCAGTAAGTTTGCAGATGACACCAAAGTGTGTGGGAGTGTCGATCTGCTTGAGGGTAGGAAGGCTCTGCAGAGGGATCTGGACAGGCTGGGTCGATGGGCTGAGGTCAGTTGTATGAGGTTTAACAAGGCCAAGTGCTGTGTCCTGAACTTCGGTCACAACAACTCCATGCAACGCTACAGGCTTGGGGAAGAGTGGCTGGAAAGCTGCCTGGTGGAAAAGGACCTGGGGGTGCTGGTTGACAGACAGCCGAACATGAGCCAGCAGTGTGCCCAGGTGGCCAAGAATGCCAACAGCATCCTGGCTTGTATCAGGAATAGTGTGGCCAGCAGGACCAGGGAAGTGATCGTGCCCCTGTACTCGGCACTGGTGAGGCCTCACCTCGAATACTGTGTTCAGTTTTGGGCCCCTCACTACAAGAAGGACATTGAGGTGCTGGAGAGAGCATGTCCAGAGAAGGGCAACGAAGCTGGTGAAGGGTCTAGAGCACAAGTCCTATGAGGAGTGGCTGAGGGAACTGGGGTTGTTTAGTCTGGAGAAGAGGAGGCTGAGGGGAGACCTTATCACTCTCTACAGCTACCTGAAAGGAGGTTGTAGCGAGGTGGGTGTTGGTTTCTTCTCCCAAGTAACAAGCAATAGGATGAGAAGAAAAGACCTCAAGTTGCAGGAGGGGAGGTTTAGATTGGATATTAGGAAAAATTTCTTTACTGAAAGAGTGGTCAAGCATTGGAACAGGCTGCCCAGAGAGGTGGTGGAGTCACCATCCCTGAAGGTGTTCAACAATTGTGTAGAGGTGGCACTTTGGGACATGGTTTAGTAGGCATGGTGGTGCTGGGTTGATGGTTGGACTAGATGATCCTAGAGGTCTTTTCCAGCCTTAATGATTCTGTGATTCTGTGATTCTTTAAACCTCGCCATACTTGAGCATTATATGAAATTTCTGTTGGATTCTGTGTTTGTCCCCCAGGTTCTTTCTTTCCACTCAAGACATTGAACACCCCACTCCTTTAATGTTTGCACAAGTTTAACGTGCCTTCTCCTTCTGCACAAGAAAAAAAAATAATCCAGTTGCTTTCTCCCCACCCACAGCCTGGTGGTTCTCACTGTACGTGAGATGTTAAGTTCCCTTGTTCCTGGTTGAAATACTTCTGTGACTCATTTTGATTCCACAGCTGCTTCCTCATTCTCGTAATGCAGAGCAATAAGCATTAAAGAATAAGAACAGTCTGATGAGGAACACGTTGAGTTCAATCACCCTCCAGTTCTCACCTCAGCTTATCTAATATGTCATGATTGACATTTGTCCTGAAGAAATAACTTGTGACTTACACAATTACTAAGTAAAAATTTTTAAAAGTTTGTGGTACTGGGATATATAATACAGAGAAAATCATGCAGGTTCTTCCATGTCTGCAAATAACCTTTACTTGTGTTTTTTCTCGCAGACTTTTCAAACCACTGTTTTGCTCTGATTAATGCAATTATTATTAGCTTCTTGGTTTTACTTTTCAAAGAACAATATAGAATACATTTTAACTAAGTAAAAACAATTTATTATAATATAAGAAAGAGTATAGGAAAGAGAAATAGAAATAAGGAAAAAAAAAAGGAAAGCAAGCAGAGATGAATATTTCTTTTCACAATTCAGAGACTTCAATGAACTGGGCATCAAATCTGTTCTTAATTCCCTCTGTTTGTTCAATGCCCAGTTCTGTACTCTGATGATGCTGTATTCTGACCAAACAGAACAGAAGTTGCAGCTCAAATCTGAAAGAAATTATTTGGGTCAAAATGTGCCCTTTGGTGGAACTCATATGAAATTTCTCTTCCCCAGTTATTTGCTGTGACTCATTACCATGATTTTTTAGCATCCCTGGCCCAGGAGTCACTTGCCTAAGTTAAATGTCAGAAAGATAGATGTCTAAGCCTGAGCTAGTCATGCTAGAATCCCTTTATACTCAGTGGAGAGAAATAGGCTCTGCCAGGGAATGACTGATCTGACCATTTAAATGTCTAACTTACAGTAGAGTTATCCTGTCTCAATTTGCAGTGCCTTTATAAGCAGTCTTTCTGAGGTGGAGTAAGTATCCCTTTTTTACAGGTGAGGATATGAAGCAGAAAGACTGCTCCTAGATTTCAGCTTTAAAAAAAAACCCAACACTTCCAAAGGAGCTGTGAATCCCCCAGGTCTCTGCCAAGGCACAGCATGAGCTATCTGTACAGCTTTTACAAGCAAGCTGCACTCAGGCCAAGCTCAGTTGCCCACAGAGCGCCTTTACCCTTCTGCCAGGAGTCACCACACCGGTGCTTATGCAAACCAGGTCCTCTGGGCATCCCATCTGCTTGCCATTCACAAGGGCAATGGGAATAGCTGTAGGTGGAAGGGTGCAGGATCAATAGGGGGAGAAGGCACCAAGGCTACTGCCTCTGGTAGAAAAATGTACATTTCTTGATCCCCACATGGGAGCAGCATACTCAGTTCACGAACCTACAAGCTCATGAGCCTTTCCGGAGATCAGAGAGGAAGCACAACAGAAAACTGGGAACAATTTCTCTGGGGAAAAGCAAGCAGTCAAATCACTGACTCTTCTTTACTTTCAGGTATGGTTGTAATTAGTGGGAAGACATTGAGTTTCAGTGAAGACAGCATATGGCATTAATTTCTTAAGATAATGTCTAACTATATCTAATAATTGATATAAATGGTATGCATTTAATAATACTTCTTCTCACACTTACTTTTGCAACTGCCCCAGTCCAGACATTTTTTGTCTGGTAAGATTTTCTGTGGAGATGAAAAGCTGAAGACGATGTAGAGCTCTTGCTCTATTATTTGTGCTATTATTTGAATCTAAATCCGTTTCTGTAAACCCTGCACCAGTTTTCTTCCCAGAGAGGGCCTGCAGGGTTAGCTATCATAGACAGATGAACTATCACCAGAATAGCTCAGGACCACAACCCATGATTAATGCCCTTACCTCCTTAACTAACATTCAGAAACATAATTAAACTCCCAAATTCAGAACTTACATCAATAGTATGCAATTGAGACTTGAGGAGTGGGCCTCTGCAAACCTCATGAAGTTCAACAAGGCCAAGTGCAAGGTCCCATACCTGGATTGGGGCAATCCTCAGTATCTGTATAGATTGAGGGATGAACTGATTGAGAGCAGAGAAGGACTTGGGGATACTGCAAATTGTATGGGGCTTTGGGCAACCTGACCTAGTGAAAGATGTCCCTGCTCATGTCAGGAGGGGTAAACTAGATGATCTTTAAAGGTACTGTCCAACCTAAACCCTTCTATGATGTTCATTAAACTTGATGTTCATTAAACCCTTCTATGATGTTCATCTTCTTCTAACATGTTTCTATGATTCTATGAACTTAGAGGGAATTCTGACTTAGGTAATTACTAAAGTCAGCAGGTTAATAAGAGTTTTTATTCTTGAATGCTAGTCCACTGCAGATGTACTGAGGAAAACATATATTAAACTCCAGGATTCTTTTAAAGATCACCCTTAATTGCTTATGCCTGCTTTACAGGATTTAGGAAATTCTATTAAGTTCTGAAGTAATACATTAATCAATGAGGCAAAAATAAAGAAATGAACATTTTACAAGGAAACTGCACACTAGAAATAATACCAGTTATCTGAGAAGCAGTCCATGAGATTTACATTTAGGCTCTTATGCTTCTTATGGCTTTTCAGAACGTATGTAACACTGTGTGATCCAGACTTATTTACTATACATGAGCTCTAAAATTTGGGGGTTTTGGGACAAAAGAAACTAAAATGACTTGAATTTGCCTTTTCAAATCTTAACAAATGCTTTATTATGCATTCAACAAATGCTTTATTATGCATTTAGTTTTTATAGTTTGGTCTTTCTGGATGATAACACTTGCTTTCAGGGTCTCTAGTTGCTGATCAGTTATTTATCTGGTGGCTTTTCTACTGTTTTCTTCTTGAGTTTGCCCACAGTCAGTCCAGATAAACATTTTAGTCCCCTGTAAACAGAGGGAGGGAAAACTAAGAACAGAGCAGCAGAAAGAATGGAAGGAGTAGAGAACACCGTTCTCTGGAAATGGTCTCTCATGTTAAACTTTTTGGGGCGTTTAAAGATAGTATTTTAAGAGGCAGTGTTTTTGAAGAAAATTTAGCTCTGTAGGATCAGCCTCTCACATATGCTGTTCCTTATCCAGAGCTGCCTGGAAAATTTTCAGTAGAAAACTTCACATCAGAAAACAGAGCTGCACCAAAATATGCTGTATGCTGATTTTGCTAAACTTTTGTTTTAGAGGAAGACTTAAAAAAATACATCACGGAGTCCTGTCTTAACAGTTTTTGTATGAAATGCGTCACAATTTAGAATGACTTTTCAATTCAATATCTTGAAATTTTTTTATACTAACTGTGTCATATGATGGAGGGCACTAAAAAGTTAAAATCAAAACAACATGTTGTCCTGCCAATACTGACACAGTAAAACCAGACTGGCCACCTAAAATAAATGGGTTTGCAATTAACCTGTTACGAGGATAACCACCCTCCTACCCTAGCTCTCCATCACAGTCAAAAAAGTGTCAAGTTAAGTGCTACCATACTCCAGTGCCTGTTTGCCCTTGTGCTATGGGCTACAGAAAAAAAATACAAAAACTTTTCACAGTGTTCTTTATCTTATGTCATTATCCTTATGCTGCCTTAGGTCATTAAAATAAATGTTTGGTGCTTGGGTCTATTTATTCTATTGTCAGTGATGAATGTACCTGCTTGATTTAATTTTGTATGCATTTTATATTGCCCATTGTATGTTTTCAGGTTTATTAAATAACTAGTCCACCTTCTTTCAAAAAGCTGTAAGCATGATATCTTTTTTATTTTTTATTTTTAATGATCTTATTTTAAAAGCCATGGTTTTTGCTTAGTGCATAGTAAATACTAAGTTAAGCCTGACTATGCTGTTTTGTTAGTGCTTGTGTATAGCTTCATATGCTCTCCATGCAGAGGGGGAGGTCAAATTGTCCTACATATCGGGAAAAGTGAGCTTGGATTTATTTTTCCTCATTTTCTGGCCTCTTTTCTGTCCTTCCCACAACATAGATTTGAGGGGACTTCTAACTTCTTTCCTCATTTCTCCTAAATCCTACTCAATCTATGTTGCTTCAGACAACTATTTCCCCAATACAGCTTATTTTTTTCACTGAGAACAATGTTGTCACCCCTTGTCAAAATACATATGGAGACAAATTAATGATAAAGGGAGAGTTAAGCTATCCCATAAAGCCCTGCTGAGAAAGGGCAAGATAGTGCTCTGCTGAAACCCCCTGAAGCTACCTCTTTGGTCTATGTTCTTCCTAATAACAGAAGGGAACCATGCAGGTCTCCCTTCTCCAGGCAACTCTAATTGACACCTGAGCTGGGAGACAGATACACACACTTGGCCCTGTTTCTCCCCTTCCCCCACCTCCCACTCCCTACCTATCCCCCTAGACACAGCATCCCTTTTCTCTGTTGGATATAAGGAAGATTTAGTTTGCATTCCTGACTTGGCAAACAACCCTTGCAGCAAACAGCAACATTGCCACTATTTAACCTCAACTACAGTTTGCCAACATTTCACCAGCCTGAAAATCAAGCCAATATTCCTGGATTGCCATTGGGATTGCAGGTAGTCTTCCCTCTATAATGGAAGGCAAAACCAGAGAGAGTTTTAAAATCATGTGCTGCATCAGACCTATATAGCCCACAAACATTAGCAATTTAGAGGTGCTCAGTAGATGTATAGGTGGATGTACATATTATGTAGCCTGTACAGAAAATCAAATAAAGATTCCGCTAGACCATACTTCTAATTCGGTGTCCAGGAAATTCTTCCTGATGTTCACCTCAAGTTTCTCATTCCTTAAAAGTATGTCATTATGTGGAGACTGTATACAGAGTTACACCTTTACAAAACCCAGCTGTAATGACAGCAGCTTCTAGTCAGAGGAAAGCAGGAAAAAATTATTCATCCCAAAAGGTTATTCCCTCTAACTTTTTGATGGGGTGTGAAGAAGTTAGAAATAAGGTGAAATCTCATTCAAAAAATGTGTAAGATAATTCCAGTAGGAAAAATATTCTGTATCAGAATTACTAAATTGTAAGAAAGTTCTTTGAAAGGTGCACTACCTTGAAAGAGCTGATGTTGAACAACAGTTTGCATCTGTCCTGGCAGTCCATTGTGGTGAAAAGAAGATCAATTTCAAGCTGCATAAGCACAGCTATTGCAACAGCCAGCTGGGAAATGTTATTTCTATGTGATCCTTCTGAGATCACACCAGGAACACACTGTATGCAGTTCCCATTAATATAGCTATGGGCTCACCAGCCAGATAGACAGATGAATGATTCAAAACTTTGCTCCAAACTTGAACAGCCTCCAAGCCTTATTATGGTTCAAAAGTATTTAGACCACTTTTGTTTCCCACTTACTTTCAACTTCACATATCCCCACACTTCCTGGTCCTCTTTCTGTTAGTATTAAAAGTGCCAAAGTATTTTGGGAGAAGCTCTTATTTTAATAGAAGCAGAAAGGCCTTGAAATCTCAGGAGAAAACTTTCATTTTCAGATTTTCCAAACTGTTTTTTCAGGCTCATTTTTAAAACATTTGGATGAAATTCAGTGCTTACATCCCAAGTCTTGTGTGCATATACAAACTGAACTGAAATTCTGACCTCTGTTGTTCACCCATCTGCTGAGTGGGTCACCCACTAGTCTTACTGAAGAGTTATTTCAAACAGTATCAAAATCATCTTTATAATTTTTTCTCTACTCTTTTCCCTTTAAAAGTTCTGACAAGGCAATAATTCTTAAAAAATATTGCTTAGGATAGCATTTCAGGTATTTAATAATGCTTTGAAAACTTTCATTCCTGTTGGCTCCACTTCAGGTTTCTTCTATTATGCACTGAAATACCTTAAACTCATTTACTAGCTGTGCTATACGGTGCTGAGTTGCACAGAATAGTTATGGAACACTCTTAAGAATGTATTTTCTTACTATCCTGAATTTATCTAGGAAAATGACAATATTGCTGATATTTCTGAGAAGTGAGAGCATCAAGCTTGTACATTGTTTAAGGTTTCAAACATTTTGAGATGACTGTAAACCTGACCTCAGATATTATCCATAAAAAATATCATGATCACCAAACAGTATCCTGATACCTGCTATAAAAGAGGTATAATTTTGATTTCTCATTTGAATAACCCTCAGCTTACTGATAACATGCAACTGAATAGGCATCAGCAGTGCTGAAAGATGTTGCACTAAACCAAACTGCTCTTAAAACCGAAGGAAAGAGTATTGTTTGTACAAAGCACAGGAGTGCTGACTTTGAAAAATAAGTTAACATGAAAAAGCCTTTATT
>VYZW01003558.1:1902-17198 GCA_013401315.1 Balaeniceps rex | reverse complement strand
TCCTATGATTAAAAAGAAATAGAACCCCAAAATCCATTTGCACAAAGGCAGCTCCTACTCAGCAGCTGCCTGGTTTGTTGTATGAGGGCCTAATGGTGGCATGCGTGCTTAACCTTTGGAAAGCAGAGGCACAATGTGCCTCACTGCAAACAATTCTGTCCCCGCAATTACAGAATATAATTTGTGCATTACAGGAGATCAATTTAATCCTTCATGTGAAGGAAAGTGCTTATCATTCGCCTAAATTTACTGCAGCCTTTCCTAGTATTTTTAACCCCACTAAATCGTATGTCATTTCCTTAGGACCCTCTCCCTGCACTGTCTCACACTCAGCTCTTCTGTTCAGCCCTCTTTCTGGTTCTCACCCCTCCGCCTGCCAGTCTGCATTCCCCCAGATGAAATCGGACATCAGGGAAAGTTCAGAAAGTAGTGTCGGTGGTTTCTCTGCGTAAGGAGCCTGAATCTGGCTCTGCAGCACTCTTGGTTTTCCCTGTGCCTGAGTAGGCATGCGTTAGTCCAGGATACTGAGTATTTATTTGGCTTTTCCCGAATGTGGGAGCAGAAGCCCTGCTGAGATGGAAATCTGATGTGTGTCTGGTGCAATGTAATAAATCACCTGTGATGATTATAGTCCGCTTGATGAAAAAAAAAAAAGCAAACAACCAAAACCTTTAACTTGTATTATCATTGGGGTATGAACTTCTTACTGAGAGTAAGAGTAAGAAGTACACAGTTTTTACTCTGAATTCTGGCCAAGCCTCAAGTGCTAAAGAAATACAATATTAAATAATAAATACAAATGGACCGATTAATCCATGAAATTGTGATCAAGATAGGTAATGAATAGATGTCGCAGAGTTTATGTGCCTCCTGCACTGCTAAAAGGGAAGGTTTCCGGCTACAGAGAATATTACTTAGGACAAGGAGCTAAGTGGTCACAGCTTACAGCTTCTCTCTCTGTGCCAAAGGACAATATCTTGGGTGTTTCATGGCAAAGGTATATTGTGGGGAAGGTGAACAGAATGCTTTGCCGGGATATGTTTTCCCAAGCTTAAAAGAGAGAAGGGGAAAAAGCAGGGACGTTATGTAGTTTAAAAAAAAAAAAAAAAAAAAGGCAGCACTAATGGAGACAAATGGTACCCATCCTTCGCATAATTAACAAAATAGCTACTTAAATCCAAAGAAAATGCAGAGAAGAAACAAGTGCTCTAGATTCAAATTGATCCTCCTATTGATCAAATTGATACTCCAGTAAGCCAAGGAGTCAGGAAAAAAGACTTTAAAAAATGAGGATTTGTATTAAGGTCAAAGATGAAGATGACAAAGAGAACTTCTTTGTTCTGCTGAAAACTTCAGAGGTATTTTGAAACTGTAAAAATGAAATATTTGCTTGATTATCAAGACGAGGTCCCAGTCCTCACATGGATTTCTTAATTTAAATGTTAAAAAATAAACTTTTATCTGGCTAAGTCATAACTCTTTTGAACTCTTTTACTCAAAATGCTCTTTTTAGAAGTCCATGATTATAATGAGTCCTGACACTTTGCTTACCAATAAGACCGAAACAGGTTGAATGTTAGTTTTTGACTAGCTGTTTTATTGGGTTTTTTTCATCTTTATTTCAAAAGAATATTTAAGTAATTAGTCCCCTTCCCCTGAAAATAAGCCAGGTGACTTTCTAACATAATATAAGTTTCTAATATAATATAAATTTCTAATATAATATAAAATAAAGCCATGATAGCTTAACCTGTGATTATAATATATATCTCTATGTATTTACACTAACACAATCCAAACTAATAAGAAATTAATAAAACAATTATTAATGCACTTAATAAAGTATTACCATTAATCAACAGTATAAGCCTGGAAAGCAGAATGAATTTACAGTATCTACAATGTTACCCATGTTATGTAGTTTAAATTAAAAAAATCTGCACACTTGGAATTTATTTATACTTCTGAATGGATACATTATTTATGTTCATGTGGTTTGCAAAATAAAAAAAGTCAGAAATAAAATCCAGGTGATATAGGCATTCATACATGAATTAGATTTTTTTCTTAACTATCTTGCTCTCATAACCTGAATGTAAAATATCTATAAATATCTGCAATATAAATTCAGCAGCTGCACTTAAATGATAAATTTAGTAAAAATATTCACAATAAGACTGAACAGCAAACAGTTTAGGAGCTCAGTGAATGTGAGTTGTTTTATGCTCTTTTTCAATATCTAAATACAGTAATCTTTACTGAAATTTTATTCAAGGCCCACATACCCGCTAGTATAGCATGCAGTAGATAATGATTAGCAGAGGAATTTTGACAAGGGAAACATTTCTTGTACTCTCTCTGAAAATGGGCGATAATTTCATTCCATTGCAGTTTTGACAGAAAAAATACGAAACTTTGTAAATCCTTTGTATTAAATAGTGTAGGAGTCACATTTGCTAGAAATTGTCAAATATTTATTCAAGAATAGATGGTTTCCTGTTCATGGGGGATACCTTAATATGACAGCCTGTCAGAGAGTTGTTGTAATGACGATTGCAATAAGATTGTGTAGATTTCAGTTCACATTGTTATTGTCTCACGAAAAGAGAGTCACATAGTTTAACACGGCAGGCTATTATTTGTACTAATTGCACTAAAAAAAAAAAAAAAAGGGCGAGAAATGTTAATGGTCTGAGAGACTGCTTTTTAGATATATTTTGATTTTAGACCCAAATAGGTTTTGTGAACTTCAGCTGTGTGTTGTTGTTCCATTGATTCAAATAGTGAACCAAAAACTTTTCTTTAAATAAGATCTTGGGGGCCTGAACCAGGTATATTTTTTATATAATCTTGTTTATTTGTTAAAACTGCTTACAAAGTTCTACTTCCCTGAACGTGTAGGGGGAAAAAAAAACCCCAAACAAACCAGCCGTTGCTTTGTTATTTTAAACTTCCAGCCACCCTGTGCAGAAGATGATGTTTCCTAAGTTCTTTTTAGTCTTGCCACAACTCCCTTTATCACCTTTGGTTAAGCAGGAAACTTCAGTCTTACTCTAACCTTAATTTTTTTGGTCACTTCCTTTAGGCAACTAAAGGGCATTATTTGCTTATCCAAAAAAGGAACTGATTTGTGGCTTTTGCTACTCCTTTCAGGCAGTTTCGGCACATCCCTTGGTTTTAATGTAATGTCTGATTGGGCCCAGGCTTCAGCTAGCACTTCTCAGCTTAACAGTGCGCTGTACTGGCATGCAAAATGTTTTCTGTGAAATTTCATTTTCATGTGCTGGTACCAATTATTTGTGTTACACCTATTGACTGCTGAAAGCTTACACAGTGTGAGGAATGAGGGCTCAGATTCATCAGGAACTGGAAACGTTTTTCAGATAATCAGAACCTGCTGAGGAAGGATAGACTTCAGCAGAGACATGAGGGAACAAAGCTGCCACCACTTCCTGTTGTGGATGAAACCTTGTGTCCGAAAGTGAAGAGCATGGAAATAACAAAATAGAGAATGGAAGACAAACAGATTGTCATCAACAGGTTATCAAAAAAGAATGTAGATAGTGATGCATATGTTTTACATGAATGTTGTAATTCTAAGAAATAAGATGAGGGAACTGGGATGTCTGTTCCGAAAAGAAAAATCAGTAAGCTGGCTGAAGCACGGTGGTAACTTTGTGGAAAGAAGACAATTGGTGGGACATTGCAATATCAGGATAAAACACAAGAAAAATGGGATAAACTGCAATGTTGATGAGGCATTTGGCAAAGAGAGAACCTACAGTCTAACCAAATTAACTGATTGACTGTCTCAAAGATAACAAAAAATCTGTAAAGAATGGAATTTGAGCTCTGAAATGAGCTAGTTATTGACTTTCTGTTTAGAAAACTGATGCTGGCTGTGATATGTTTACAAAGATCAGACAGGCATTTAGGGACATGAGATACAATAACAGAAAACTTTAGTTACTACTAAGTATTCCTTGGGGATGTCATTAAAACAATTGATGACAAAGCACAGCCAGACCTCAGTAAAGGGTTCTGGTGGATCCTACAGAAGGTCTGCAGCCTGGCCTATTCAACACACATGTGGCAGAGCCACCTTCTAAGAGACCCTGTGAACCGTACCACGAACATGGCCATGTCCACTGCTCCACAAAGAGTTTCCACCTTACATCCCTATTGTGCAGTGGTACCAGCTCTGAGCACAGGGTGGCTTGCTGGGGTTCCTTGCCCTCTCCCCTTGGGCAAAGAAGTGGTGGGGCACAGGCAAGAAAATGGAAGGGCTGGCACATGAGGACATTCCTGTGGTTTGGTGTAGAGGTAAGCTGGCTGGAGCCTGCTCGCCCTGAATATGGGGGTGGTGGTGGAGGAGGTCTGTGGGGCAGAGGCTGACAAGGCCTGTGACCCCAGGATGTGGGCAGGGGCCCACCTGCTGGAAATGGGGCAAGGTGGATTTCTGGTCTGGCCTGCTCTGACTGCTTTTGTGTTCTCAGATAATCTGGTGTACTCTTGTCCTGAGGATGGGCTTCAGCTGTTGTAACTTCCTTCACGTACTTCATCTGTCCTGGTAGTGATACCACTTGACCATGAGCAGGTAGGAAAGGCAGTCTGGAGTCCTCAGAATCTGATGAGATGAGAGTGCAGGTCAGTCTTTGTATAACTGATATTTGCAGAAGGAATGTCATAATCTTAGAATATTTTAGACCTCAAGACACCTGCACCTGGCAGGTAAGGATAAGCACATAGCCTGAGACACCATATGGATTGGTAGTATATGGATTGGTGATACATGTGATCAAAGTATGACTGAGCAGTACAGTCACAGAAAGACCATAAAATGTGTTTGATGCTGTCACTCTTTATGGAGAAAGAGTAATTTGAATTAATTGCATTATAAAATAAAGAAGTATAAGAAAATAGGAATTTATTTTGGAATCAGAATGATAGAAGGGACATATACATACAATATGTGCCCAGTCAATCAAAGGCTGATTACATTTTTTAAATTATAATAATAGCAGTTATATTAGGTATACAGCACTCAATCATGATACAGCTAATTCACAGATGTATGACAGAAATAAAATCTCTTGGTCAATTCATTGAGATGAAAAATCTATACAGCCAGAGAAAATCCAGAGTCAATTCTGAAGCTGACAACAAATGAAAATATTTCCAGTATCAAAAAATACCCAAAACCAGCAATTGCTTTTGTTTGTGTGTTTATCTTTAATTCCTCATTCCTTGTGCAGGCTGAATATTGCAACATGGAGTGCTTGAGGGTAAAATGGAGTCTTTATGCACACAGAAGTGATTTCATTCTTTTTTATTTTGAAGTTGAGATAAAAGCAATGAATTAACAAAAGAGAAAGCAAATGGACTTATAAAATGCTTGAGTTTTTACAGCAGCAGGTGATATCGATTACAAAGACTTTTTTTAAAAGATGTAATTTGAAGGTGATGGTTTCTTTCAAAATAAAAAACAGGTTGTAGCCGAAATCTATGGGAAATCTAGCTGGGGAATCTATGTTCTTTAGTATTAATGATATGAGTTGAGGATTATAATAAAAATCTGAAGTAGAGGGGAGGTAGGGCTCTTTTCTATGGATTTCAAATAAATTGTTCTGATTTTGCTTTGTAACTGCAATGAGAATACTACCTTTAAGGACTTAACAGAGTATGAGGAGGTAGGCAGGATTCCAGATAGATCTTGGAAAAGAAAATCCTTCCTATTATGCATTTCATATAATGCCAATGAACATTACATGTGGTTTATGACAGTAAGGTAATGACTCAGATTCATTTAAGGATTTGTGGCATAGTATTTATTTCCTGAATTTACTCTATTCAGTCTCGGGTTCTTCATGTTCCAAGAAATAGTTATAAGGAAGCCAAAGTACCGTTCCATCATCTATTGTGTCCTCATCATAACTCCCTGTGAGAGACTGAAAGAGTTAATGTATGTTGATGTCTCAGACATTGTGGCAAGACAAGTTAAGGTCTGCATAGAGACAAATTCGGGTCTGCATAGCACCACTAAACCACAGGTGAGAAGCTGATTGGCACAGAGATGGGAAGGCATGTTGGAGGATACACAGTTCAGCCTTCTGATGCACCTTAAAACTCACCGTATATGGCCAGAGGTCATACAGAGTTCATTTAAGGAAGGGGCTCACGACTGCCCGAAAGACCCCTTGCAACCACCCCCCACCATGGTGCCTGTGCAGAAGATGAAGAACGTTCTGGAAAAAGAACCATATAAATCCTCAAGGGGGTGAGACTAGAGACAGGGACTAGCCTATAAAAGACACAACTCCGAGGAGGCACATCTGCGCCCACTACCGGAGGACTGCCACGGTTGCCATCAACATCGCAGGNAAAGACACATCTCCAAGGAGCCGTGTGTGTGCCCAACACCTACCATCGACATAATGGGATCCAAGGGTGATCTCTCTCTCTCTTTTTCCCTTTTTTTTCCTTTCTTCTTATAAGTATTCCAATTAGAACCCGCGTTGCCTACCATTACGCTTGCCAAGTTCAGGTTGTTTTTTACCATCAGTAAAGTGTTTAATCGATCGTTTGGTGTCGTTTCCTCTTAATTTAGCCCAAGGGAATCACAGAACCACCACGATGTTCGTTCATTGTTTCTAGGGGAAAACATTTATTTAGAGGTTGAAAGACATGTTGTCTCTGAGTTTTGGTGTTAGCAGGACTCTCAGAAGTCATTTTAATTTTGTTAGTTTAATGTGAAGTTCTGTTTCAGAAGAAAACCTTTGCGAAACAATACCTTCTTTGCTTCCCTGTGTATCATTCTAGGAATCTACACTCAATATTATGACCCCTGACACCAAAAGTTTCCTGGTGCTTTGATTGCTCTCAAGAGTCCTCCAGGGCATGTAAATGTCTGCTTCTGGGCACACCTGCAAGCACATACATTTTGTCAGCTTTGAGCTCAAGCCTAAACCCTGTTGTGAATCAGCGTAGACATTTCTTGTGCCCGTTTTGTGTTTGAATTCCAGTCATGTAGGCACACTTGGAGCATGTTTACTACAGTGGGCCATGAAAAAGTGCAGGTAAAGGAAGTGATTTCTTTTCTCCCTACCTTTTGATCAAGAAGCATCCTTCTTTCCATCTGTACTATGCGAATTAGAACAAATAGGGTTCTGGTCAAAGATGGGAGAGACTTGACTTTGCTTCCATCATGTGTCTAAAGAAACTCAACACAGTGAACTCACCAGAAAACCAAATTTTAGAACGGGGAAATCTCTTGATTTTTATTCTGGGTACACATTCCCTGTAAAAATGATTGAATATTCATTGGGCCAAAATATGAGGCAGACATAGCAAGCAAGCAAACAAGCAAATGAAGTTATAGCTTAGCATTTCTAGCTTTGGCTGCAATTAATATATAAGATACCAAGAACAACAGACTAGAGCCATTGTGTTGTTCTTCCTTTATCTCTAGGCTATATGGAGCAGTAAGTCTGACTGCTGGGCAACTGAATAAAATCATGTCTGTTGGTTACTGTGGGTGCTCCCTGGCTTTTGAGCTTTCTCTTTTTTCACACACAGATTTCCCATATACAGCAAGACTTCAAAATACTAGCAGTGATTTTTAGCATCTCTGTTAATCTGTTTTGCATGGGATTTTCCTGGATAACATAATGGATTTATGTCTGAGCTATTGAGAGAATAACTACAGATGTACTTGTCACATGTTTAGGTGAGTACTTTGGGGAACACGCACAAGTTTGAAAGGCTACTAATTCCCATTTTTCTTAAAATAGAGCTCTAATTAGTTGCTTATATCTCTGCTATTAAAAATGGCATGCCAGATTCTCAGCTGGTGAAAACTAATAATACTGATTTAATACAGATAAAAACTTGGCAGACTGGATGAGTAAGTTTTTTCCAAAGGCAGATTTACACTGACTGCAGTCAGATTATGTTTTTTACTGTATGATAATTTATAATAAAGATGCAAGATGACAAGACAGAAGTATGTTCAGCATTTTTCAAGGAGCCATTTGTCAAAATTGACCTTTCCTGTGGAAATACCTACAATTATTAGTTGATTCAGCTATCAAAGACACGTAAGAAAAGAAAATTGTGCCTGTCAATCAACATGGTTTTGCAGTAGCAAAGACTTCAGATCTGTGAGAGTCCTTTTGGCTGTTACATTGTAGCTAGAAATGCATATAGGACTAAAGAGGACACCAAGCAACTCTCCTGGTTCAGTGCTGTAGTAACATAAGTGAAGGATTTCTTTCATGCATGCTTCAAGTAAGACACTCCAGTCCTGGGGGGAAAAAAAAAAACAAACCACTATTGTTTCTTTTGCCTGGGAAAGAAACCTTTATGGCGAAATCCCTACAGAGGGCATCGAGGTCCCTTTGACCGTGAAATAATGCTCAGTGGCAGCATTTGCACAGCACCATGAAGCACGTTATTGTGACTGATCCTGGGAAAGGCATCACTGGCATTGGAGTAGCACACAGTTACTCTTCTATGCTCAAGTCACAATTTGGGAGCCCTATTCCTTAATCCCTTGTTTGCACAGGAGAAGAAGGCTCTAGCTCCCTCTTTGCTGCAACAACATTTTTATGAAAAAGGCTTTATTCAATTTTTTGTGTGTAGTAAAGCAGGTTTTGCACTACAGCATAGGATCTGGATTTTAAAAATCTTTAATCTGTGATTTGGACTGTATGATTTTTGTTCACAGCCATCTCTGTCAGAAATAATTGGTTAGCAGGAAATGAACTTGTGTCCTGGTTTCAGCTGAGTTAGAGTTACTTTTCTTCCTAGTAGCTAGCATAGTGCTGTGTTTTGGATTTAGCATGAGAAGAATGCTGATAACACACTGATGTTTTAGTTGTTGCTAAGTAATGCTTAGACTAGTCAAGGACTTTCTTTTTCAGCTTCCCATGCTCTGCCAGGTGCACAAGAAGCTGGGAGGGGGCACAGCCCAAGACAGTTGATTCAAATCGACCAAAGGGCTATTCCATACCATATGACGTGATGCTCAGTATATAAACCGAGGGGAGTTAGCCGGGGGGCAGCGATCGCTGCTCGGGGACTGGCTGGGTGTCGGTCGGCGGGTGGTGAGCGGTTGCATCACTTGTTTTCTTTTCCCTGGGTTTTGTTTGTCTCTCTCGTTCTCCTTTTCATTACAATTATTATTATTATTATTATCATTATTATTATTACTATTATTATTATTTTATTTCAATTATTAAACTGTTCTTATCTCAACCCGTGGGTTTTCTTACTCTTGCCCTTCCGATTCTCTCCCCCATCCCACCGGGGAGGGGGAGGGTGAGCGAGCAGCTGCGTGGTGCTTAGTTGCCGAGTGGGGCTAAACCACGACAACTTGAAATGGTGATAATAATATTTCAACAACACAGACTGAGAGCAAATGAATTAATATCTATAAATAACTAAAACAGTTTACATTAAATAAAATTCTCTCTAAATGCCAGGTTATCTAAATTCCGTTATCAACAAGGCTATAGCAATCATTTAAAAACCTGTATAGCTAAGGATCAAGAATGTAAATTATAAAGCTAAGAGCTAAGTGAGTACTTGCAATATAGAAAAAAAAGAAAGACTATCACTAATGAAACAACCTCTATAAAGCTTTAACAGGAAAAACACATCTTAAATGAAAACATCTAAGGAGCAAAAGTGTTAGACTCACAAGTATATGTGCACATTTCAGCCTGTACCCTTCACATGCAATGGTTCTACATTGATTCACTACTGTGAATATAATTAAGTGCTTTGATACGCAGAAGGTATTGCCTCAACATGAGATAAATCCGGAAGTAAATAAATCACCTGGATTTTAGTGATTGCCTAGAGACTAATTTT
Source organism: Balaeniceps rex (assembly GCA_013401315.1). Taxonomy (NCBI): domain Eukaryota; kingdom Metazoa; phylum Chordata; class Aves; order Pelecaniformes; family Balaenicipitidae; genus Balaeniceps; species Balaeniceps rex. The sequence goes on along the minus strand of VYZW01003558.1, from coordinate 7,325 downwards.
TATGACCTGATTACTTACAGTGCAAACAAGCAAGGGAAAGTGCCAATCAGTGTACGTATGTGTGTGTATATATATATTATATATAAGTCTAAATAATAAATTGATCCAAAATCAGAAGAGTGTGAATGACTATGCCAAAAAAGGAGACAGAGGGAATGGGAATAAAAAGGGGGAATTCTTTAAGAAAAGTTTATATATCTGACATCTATACAACTACAGTGAAAAGGATAGCTTTTGTTAAATGCCTATGCTTGTTTCAGGGACCAATAATGACAGCAATTAGAAATAAGCAAAACCCTAGAGGGTTTTAAGGTAAGATGAAATAAGGTAACTACTGCTATAAATGGGAAGATTCATAAGGAAAAAAAAAAAGATAGCAGGCAAAAATCCATAGCTGGTGTTGCTAAGGATAATATGAATCAGTTTTTATAGTATATTGGATATAAAATGAATCTTAGGCTTGATATGAGCAATATAATAGGTGGAGATGGTAAAATTGTTAGCAGTGATGTAGAAAATGCAGAAGTGCTGAATAAATATTCCTTTCTTTACTTGGAAGAATGGGGATAATACACTGATAGAAAGTACTTTCTGGTCCATTAGTAACTGGAAAGAATAAAATGAACTACAGGCCTTTTAAAACCTACAGGTCCAAATGACTGCCAGTCGAGAGCCCTGAAATAGTGTGGCAGGTACATCTGTGGCCTACTGGTGATAATTAATAATATAAATGGAATACTGGCTATAGTGTAGGATGCTGAATGAATGAGAACAGTGTGCTAGTGTTCAAAGAAGGCAAGTGGAAAACTGGGCTGCCTAGTCGGATAGTACTAACATGCAAAAGTGATACAGGATTTGATTTTTAAATGGAAGAATGCTTATATAGTCAGTAAGAAGGGATACAATTTTATGGAAATCACAGCCTATCAAACAGATCTGATTTTATATTTTACAAGTTTGTGTGTTTCATCAATAAAATTTGCTGTAGATACTCTGAGATTTCTGTTGCACATTGACACTGCTGTATAACTGTTTAAGAATTAGGTGATATAAATTAAATCAAAAACTAGAAGGAGACTGAGACAGTGCTGACTTAACCTGACAGTGATGTCAGTGAAGAGTCAGCATTGCATTGATGAGTTTGTAGTGGGGCTTAATGATACAAAATAGCTTCAGGGATAATCTGGAGGAAAATATTAAGTTATTCTGTTAAAATCTGAAGACAAATAGATACTTGGCACTATTGTCAAGAGCAGGATCAGTATTGAGCTGGTTGCATCCAAATGCAAAACTGTATCCAGGAAAAAAAAGGAAGGAAACCCCTATCTGAGGATGATGGACTACTAAATAGCAACTCTGAAAAGGATTTTGGCAGGGTAATATACAAGCATTTTAATACAAGCTTCCTGTGTGGTGTCATGACATGAAAGCATAGAAGGGGATAGAAACCAGGGAAAAAGTTGCGATTATATACGGGATTGAAGAATACCCTATCCTGTTATGTTGTCACTTTTAAAAGAATGTTGAAAAATTGGAAAAGGTACCAAAAAAAGCTAAATAATAAATCAAGAGCTACAAAACATGCCTTAAAGAGCATAATGAAGATGAAAAGAGAAGCTGCAAGAACTTGCTTATAGGGAAAAAAAGAGTATTGAAAGCTGCAAGCGTATAGCAAATAAACACATAGGAAAGTCCAGGTCAAAAGTTGAACAAGATTACGAATAAAAACTGGAAAAATATTTTTAATAGTGATGACAGTTCACCGCTGGAACAAGAGTGACGGATTATATATTTTGGTGTGCCAGCAGAACAAGTTGGTATGTCTTTCCTGAGAAGATATCTCACCCAAACAAGACTCAGACTGAGTGCTGTTTTAACTAGATGGATTAAATGGCCTCCATCTCTAAGAAGTCAGAGCACAGGTTTATTCCAGTTTCCAACTGTTGAATGTGCCAATAGGTTACTTGTTTTTATAAGGATTTTTGAATGCCATAGGCATCAGTTTTCCAATATTACTCTTGTGGCAAAAATGACCCTTAACTTCAAAATATTGATCCTTAACTTCAAAACATTTGTATAATAATTAAGCAACAGAAAAAGTATTGGAAAAAATATTTGGAAGAGGATTCAAAAAGGTAATGGAATAGCAATCAGAGAAAATGCACTAAAAAGAGTCAGTACAAGATCACAGCTATCTGAAGTACAAAATAAAAGGGATGTGCTGGAAGAATAAAATCATAGAGTGTGATAGGCCCCAAGCCTACTCTATTGCTAAGAACATCCCTGTGAAAAACTAATGTGCTGTGTAATGGCCATAACTGTATTAAGAGCTACAAGGAGAGCTAAAAATACCTCTTATCTTTGAATTGCTCTGTAGCATGGGAGATGTCACCTTGAAGGTAGGAAGAAAACAGCTATTTACTTTCTAGAAGAGCAGGAAATAAGTCTTTGCTGCAGTTGTGCAAAGTGGGCATTTCCCAATTAGGCCTGGTGTAGTTAAGGTAGAAGGACTTTGAATAGTTTTGCTGCCAACAATTCCTAACGGCCTTGTTCACTTTTATTTTTAATGGTTTGCCAAACTGAGTATCTATTCTCAAGTGGTTAGTATTTGTAACTAGCTATGATTATAGTACAGGGTCACACTCAAAAGCAGCGGTGGAAAAGCAATAGAATGCTATGTGTAACAATCTCTTCTTGCCCTACAATATGTACCAACAGCCCTCAGAAGGGTTTTTCTCCCTTCAAATGTATGTATTCATGTCTCTTAGAAAATCACTGCTGGGTACCAGTTGTGCACACCTAGGACTCAAATGGGGATAAATGATAGGGAATTGCCATTGCTAACTGAATATGGCACTGGAAATGGTTAGAAAGGAAAAGACTCATCAGAAAAATCTCCCTGGGAGTTTCTTCCTCTTCTGAGAGTTCACAGAAATGTCTAAGTATTAAGGAAAGCAGAAAAAGTATCACTCATATAGTTGCCAATCCACTTTGATCTGTGTTAAATAATTTGCTTTTATACAGTCTCCATATTTTGTATTTGTCTTTTTTCTGGTATTTTAGAATAACAGGACTTTCTCCTCATTCAATTTCTGAAGTGACGGGTAATGAGTCTGACAGTGGCACTGAAGCTAAAATACATTTGCAGGATATATAAATTTGGCTAGCTGTGCTTGAATTAAGTTTTAATAAAAAGTAAATTTAGAAATAGTTTCCCTTTGGATATTATCACCAGTTGGAATAAGATAATTAAATTAAATGACCATGTACTCCCTTAAGGAAGATGCAGTTTCCTTTCAATCAGTCTCTTAGATACCGTGACTTTACTTTATAACAAAGCAATTATTACAGCATCTAAAAATGGATTTATTTCTAGATAGCATTTTAAATAAAATATTTCAAGTCACATTTAAACTAATAGCAAAGAAATATATCTGAAGAACTTGAACTTAAGAAAGCATATTTCTGCTGTGGTTGTATCCACTTTGGCAACCTGAGGTTTTACTTAGAGAAATCTTTATGTAAGAAACAATTTGCTCAAGGTGAAATTCTCTTGCTCAGATACATAGGAGGTTTACTCGTTTCCTGAAGGCTTACATTACTTACTTACTGCAATAGTCTAATAAGCTAATGACCTTGCCATAAGCTTCCTCACTGAAAACTGACATTTATATTTGTATGGTTAAATAAAACATGTAATGAGGGAAAACTCAAAAAAGAACTGCTTATAATTCAAAGAAACATATCATAGATTTTATCATCTCTACCGACAAACAGAACCCATGTGTAATGATGATGTCAACTACAATCTCGGTTAATTTGATCTCCTTTTATATTAGGCTTGATGATTCAGGACTATTGTAACAAAATGAAATAACAGTGCTACATGTTTCAGAGTGGTAGATCAGAAATGTAACTGCACTTGGTTATGTTATCAGACCATGATGTTGACTGTTATAACCATCAGGGAATTCCTCAGTAGTATATAAGTGTCTGAAGTAGATTGTAGGCAATAATAACATAATACTGCACTGGTATGGCACCCTTGGGCACCAATGTAAACATCTGCTCCTGTTCAGTTAACTTGACTTTTTAAGATCCTATTTTTTGTACTAAAACTTGTTTCTAAAAAAAATATTGATAGGCTTCCAAGTAGGGCCTATTAAAAATACTGGATAAAAAATCTTTGAAGTGTTTTCCATTCAGCTGTTTGGTTTTGAATTAGCATGTGCTATGCAAACAGCTGGTGAGAGGGTATACGGCACGAAGAGAGGGAATTAGGTAAGTGGAGGGTACCGAACCCAAGAAACAGGGCAGCCTTCTCTGATCAATCTCCATCAAGTGACGATGGATAACAAGATAAAATGTTTTAGCTCTGTGCATCACTGTGGATCATACTTAACACATTTTGAAAGGTCCTGTCAAGTTTTCAAAAAGTCTGTGCTTTCTCTTGGGATTTTACTGCACGGGGTACTGTACCGTGTAAGTACAATTTTGTTATTGCTAGTAACAGGTCTCAGTCTTTGTACTGACTTTACAAGGCCTCACAGATGAGGTTTGTCAGACTTGCTTTGTCTAAACTTTCCTTGCCCTGCTTGGAGTTTTGGGGTTTTTTGGTTTAACTTGAACAGCAATTTTTCTAATGGCCCGGTGGCTATGCCTGGTTTGGTTTACTTTTCATTATTTTTTGATATAATTATAATTTTCTATTGGTAGTAATCATGGCTACTTAAGTTGTGGAGAATGAATTATTTATGGCTCCAACCTAATGATAGAGTGTAGAGGAACAGGGGAATGGGATAGTAGCAGAGGCCCCAAAAGGGGGGGCATGGGGTGCACGGTAGGGTGTGGTGTACAGGAAAGAGATGGTAAGAGGGTACGATGGGCACAGGCTTATGCTGGGGATCTATAAACAACTCACCAGGACATAGCTAAAGAAATGAGGATCTGGGAGCTGAGGAGAACTGGTTTTAGGGTAACAAAGATAAAACCCCACACGTATCTAGCAAATATAAAATGTATGATATACAGTAACTGGAGGTAGGGTCAGTGAAGAAAGAACAGATGTAGATTATGTTAGCAGATGTGGAAGAAACCCAGGTGGGTTCTAGAGTGGAGAAGGAGGAAACCATAAATATCATACTCCTCCCAGTAGGGTGAGCACATCATCGGAGAGTCAGAATATAACAATTTGTGTTTTATTATTGATTATTAAGTCTTTTTCTGTAACAGTGATTTTTTTTCTGTAGTTTGAGCTGAACTAATTATTCTTTTATTAGACAGTTAAGATTTCTATAATTTTAACAATGAATTCTTGGCATTACTTTTAAGGTGTGTTTCCTTTTTGCTCATTACAAGACTTTGAGAATAACAGTACGTGTCCATGGCACAATGTAGAGATCTTTGAGTAGTAGAGTGAATTT
>VYZW01003557.1:1811-18594 GCA_013401315.1 Balaeniceps rex | reverse complement strand
GTCTGGGAAGAAATTTGCATCTGGCAGAGCTATCCAAAAGGTTGAGACAAGTCTATTAACAGGATAGGCTGAATACTGACACATCCAGAATAATTCACAACATCAAAATAAAGGACCACAAGACTTCAAGACCTGGAGTCTCTAACGTTCCTTGATCTGAATGCACCTATTGGCCTAAAAACAAAATCTATAAAAAAGACAACTCATAAGCAGCAGTAAGTGCACACTTTAAAATAAATTATCTCTTTCTCTCCTGAACACTGATCCTTATCTACTGAGGTCAGAAAAGTCAGCCTGAAAGCAAGTTTTTTCACAGTCAAGCAATTTGCATATTAGCATTGTGTAAGCATTTTTACACATTGAATTCTGCTGAATCTAAAAACAGATCTCATTTTCACTTCCCCAGTGGCCAACACGATTTAAATTATTACAATTCTATTTCTCTTACAGTAAAATGTCGACACTGTTGTGCTTGCTGCTATACCACTTACTAAATTTTACAGTTAAGAACAGAGACGTGTATTTCTTAATGCTGCTGGTTACAGAGCATTTAAAATTCAGTTATACACAGCAGAAGTATCACCAATACCTTTTCAGCTCATCCTAATCAGAAGCAAGTCTAGCCCTGGGCACAGCAAAACAAATACCTGGACTTTGTAGGACCTTTCAAGCATGGCCCATCTAACCCTCCACTTCCTAAGTGATTCCAGGAAAGCTCCCACTCCACAAAGTGCCAAACCTTTAGCCCTTTGCAGGTGTGAGAAAGCGTATCCCTTCCTCATCACAATTTCATTTATTTTGGTAAGAGTGCACAGAAGTTGGCAGGCCATGGCTATGACTCATGCCTGCAGCTCACTGTCTCTGTAGCACCGTGGCACACTCTGTGACCGGCTTTTCAGACTGCAGCCATAATTCTGGGTGCTTGAGAAGACGCAGGGCAAGAAACAAGGGAAGAGAGGGTGGATGAGATGTGGGGAGGTGCAGTGTTCTGATCCTGTCTTCGGGAACAAAGGGAAATATATTGTAAAGAGTAATTAAAGCAAAAGGTGTAGGGCAACAGGAACAGAAGAGACCTCAGGAATGATGAAACATGGCAAACAGACACCTGCCTCGCGTGCATGTGCACAAATGCAGCCTGGGAAACAGACAGGAGGAACTAGAGCTTCCTGTGCAGTCACAAAGCCACCAGTCACAAAGCCAGTGACATGGGTGACATACTGGCAGGACTGTGTTGCAGAGCACCCCGAGCAGGGTGAGGGAGGTGATAAAGTCTTTAAGCAAATCAAAGAAGCCTCTGGAACACAGACCCTGTTTCTTGTGTGGGACTTCAATGTTCATGACACCTTCTGGAAGGGCAACACAGCAGGTACAAGCAGTCAACAAGATTCCTGGAGGATGTCAGAGAGAACTTTCTGATACAAGTACTGAATGGGCCAACAGAGGTGACACACAGCTAGATCAGCTGTTCACTGGTAAAGAGGAGCTGGTTAAGGATGTGTAATCAATGGCAGCCTTGGCTGTAGTGACTGTGAGGTAGTGGAGTTCAAGATCCTAAAGGGGGTGAGGAAGGAGAGTAGCAGAGTACAGACCACAGACTTCAGGTGAGCAGACTTCGGTTTATTCAGGAAAGTGGTAGGCAGGATCCCATGGGAGGCAGCTCTGAAGTGCAGAGGAGCTCAGGGAACCTGCAGGCCTTTAAGGACAGCAGCCCCCATGGACAACAAAAGCCCATCTCAACTCTCAAGAAAACAAGTAGACTTATCAGGAGACTGGCTAACCAGGGAAGCTACAATGTGAAAAGGCAGCATGGAGGAGTTTGAAGCAGGGACAGGCCACAAAGGAGGAATTTAGAAATGTCTGGCCACGTAAGCATGATGTTAGGAAAACCAAAGCTCTCCTAGAGTTGATGCTTGTAAAGGACATCAAGGACAACATGAAGAACTTCAGCCACCCTATTAACAGTAAAATGCTGAATAAGAAAAATGTAGGCGCTTTGCTCAATGGGGCCAGTGATATAGTGACAGCAGATGCAGATAAGGCTGAGGTACCCAATGCTTTCTTTGCTTCATTCTTCACTAATTAGGTCTCCCTCTCCTGCATGCTTAGTGAATGAGATCAAGGAGAAGACCTGCCAGGAGCAGGTAAGAATAAGGCAGGGATTACTTGAGAGGACTTGATCCATAAGAGTCCATGGGACCTGATGGGCTGCACCCAAGGCTGCTGAGAGAAGCAGCTACCACCTCGCAAGGTCACTTTCTATCCTCTTTGAATGGTCATGGAGATGAAGGGAGGTTCCCAACAACTGAAGAAAGGCAAATGTTGCAACCATCTTCAAATGATGCCACAAGGACAAAAGGTCAGCCTCTCTTTGGGCCCTGAGAAAATAATGGAGCAAGTCCTCTTGGAAGGCATTTCTGAGAACTTGAGGGAGGAAAAGGTGACAGGGAACTGTCAGCATGGGTTTACCAAGGCAAAATCATGCCTGAGCAACTTGGTTGTCTCCTGTGATAAAATTACTAGATTAGTGGACAAGGGGAGAGTAGTCATTTGCTTTTAAAAATTAGGGAATAAATCAAATGTTGAAGTTTTAATCATAGACCTTCATGAGGATGAGGGAGAAATCTGTGGTCTCTCCTTCCTTCCTTCCTATGGAGAAAAACTGTAGCCTAACATAAAGGAGAGAGACATTAGGAGGATCATTAGGGTTAAATACTCGTCCCAGAAATAAACAAACAAACAAAAGATAACACAATTTCTTCCAACATGTATGTTTTATTTGGGTTTGTTGGTTTGCTTTTTTTTTAAAGACCCGAGAGGGTCAAGTTCGAAAAACATTATTGTGGTTTGAGTTGAACCTCACAGTGTCATATGTCTACTGTCACCATGTATTTACAAGACCTATTGGACATCTGAAAAGACAGAAGAAAATTCAAGGACATGAAATAGTGAAATGCATGAGTGAGTGGAGAGAGAGACTTGGCTTAGAAATCACTTTGGCAAGCAAAGGCCATTTGTGTCAGTGCACGAAAGGTACGCCTAAGTACAAATGCTGAATAAATATCTTACCATAACCCTGCAAAATGTCTGATAGGGAGGAGAAGGCTCAGGATGCCACCTTGACCAAGACAGCTTTAATGCTGTCAGCACAGCAACTAAATGCTTGACTTAGCCTGGGAGCACTAAGCAGAATTTTCAACAATTAGAAAAATACAACAAATTCTTCAAATATACAGGAGTGGTGTGACAAAACAGTTTGAACACTGTGTGTGTAATACAGAACATCAAAAACATTGATCTCTAGTAGCTTCACTACTCTATGTGGTTTTAAATTTGCTGCACATTGTGCTCCCTGACAAACTCTAGTTTTCCAGCACCGCAAAATGTGGATACAGTTTACCTAGTCCATAATTTTGTAGGCCGTTTTTCCAAAGTAAACACCACATTCTTTAACTACAAAATGAAAACTGAATTTTTATATTAAAAGGATAGGGATAGAAAAGCAGACACCTCAAATACTTTCCTATTTTGGGCCTACCTACAGTTTCTCTCTTTAAAAGACGTTTATTTAGTACACCAGCTATTCTATAAATATTTTAAATGCGTGCGTTTGGGTTTTTAAGCCTCACAGAAAAACAAACCCCACAAAATCTATGCCAGCACCTTAGCTCATGACAATGAAAACAGCTCTGCTGAATCAATGGCCTCCTCCTGAAGCTGTATCTCTCTTAGCCATCAGGCTCACAATCCATAACACTACCCATGTGAGGCAAGGAAGCATAATGAGAATGAGTGCTGAAAGACAATCTTCCACCAGCGTGAAACCCGGCAAGAGAAGTCTTCAGTTCCAGACCTCTGAACAGAATGGCATTTTAGCTCCTCAAAGCCATCAACTTTTGTGCTATGATTAAGCTGCTTACATGCATTTGAATTGTGCTTGCAAAGGACTACTCTGCTTTTGCAACACTTCTACAGACAATTTCAAATTAGATTAAAAAAAATACTATTTAAATTGACTATTGCTCTTCATTGTTCTGTGCATCAGATTTCTCTTTCCATATTTTATACATTTCTATCTATAATACAAAGAGGAAAGAAAATCATATAAAAAGTGAGAAAAAAAAATTAACCAGTGACTGTCATTTACACATCCATGACAGCCTTCTGGGCGAGTTGCAACACCCAACACAAGGCAGGAAAGTTTGGTACTTGGAATGGGTTATAATCAAGCTCCATTGCCTTCACCCACTCCTTTCAGCACTGCATATTCACCCATATTGTTTATTAATAGCTGCTTAAGACACCTCCATGCCAGCTTTCAGACAGACCTCTGTGAATTCCATTTTCAAGCAGTGAATATGGCCCTTGTTAAGCAATAGGAAAAATCCAGTTTGGTAATGGTTCAGTGGCAGAGAAAATCTATATAATGTCATAGTAACAAGACACAAAGAACTGATCTAGTCTAAAAATCACTCTGTCCCTTCAAATTTGTTCCAGATGTTTTGATGGAATATCTTTGCACTTGCAAAGCTTTACACCCGAGAGGGTATTGTCTGTTCTCGCACAGCCAGCCCAAATCATAAATCCAGCATGAACTTTGTATTGCTTGCTCTGCTAATTCAATGCGGATGTGATCATGTGCCCAAGCCTGGCATATCTATTAGGTAATCAAATAGTGCAAAAATCTGGCACTAAATATCATTTAAGCATGACCAAAGAGGCAGCCACTGTCAGGAGAAAAGACAGTACTGGTGAAAAGAGCAACAACCATTTACGCCTGTGACAATTTTGATAACCAATCTTAAAATTCCGTTACCACAGAAACTTTAATTCTCTGAAAAACATCCAGAATTACTAATTTATGTGTACCGTGTCTTGCAACATCAGGTATGGACTATATTAAAATTAGAAAAGGACAGATATGCCAGATTAGGCAGTCCATTCACTTGCATATTGGTCAGTGTGGGAATTATAAAGACCACAGGGCACTATCTTGTCTTCATAATAGTCTTAAAAATGAAATTATACTGCTCCTATGAGTATTTATACAACCTTTCAAAAATGTAGCAGAACTGCTTCTTCACTGATAGCTTTAGGTTCACAAATAGGACATAAATTCTAATTCAACACATACATAAACAGGTATCTACCTCCAATGAACCTCTATGGAGATACTATAGAAGAGTTCTTTCATAGTACCAGCTCTACATAAAAAAAAAAAGGAAAAAAAAAGTACCTCAAACCCACAAACCAAGAAGGACATTGAGCAAAACTTGTTATTCTTTTCATTGCACCAGACGGTGTTTAACTTGGCTTCATACTAGCAAAAACAAAATCCTGAAAACTAGCAAAATCAAGGTAAATACATGCCTCTGCTGCACTCTTAAATGCCATTAGTAACCAAAATTTTTTCTCTATTTCTGTAGAAGATACATATGAAAAAATAGCACTAAATAAGAGAGGAACCTCTTATCTGTAAGTCATTTATTTTAACTCTCTAAAAAGAAGGTGTGTTACGTGATCTCAATGTTGCAAACTTTTTGGGACATAATATTTTCATGAAAGCCATTCGAAATTTAACATGACAGAGAGGGTAGAGAAATGGATTCAGAGAGGAATTGAGCCACAAAAGCCAAAAGGTTATTTCATACAAGGAGTTATGGATGCACTTTCCTTGGCAGGCTCCACGAATAATCATTAGTAAAGTGTATGGGGCCCAGCAAATGCCAAAGACACACACAATTATGGCAAGTGACTTAGCTCTTTTTTTGTCCTGCTGCAGTTTTGACCCAGTCCTTGAACGGAAAGAAACAGAAAAGTCCTTTTTGAGGGCTGTAGGACTGGTTTGTATTGGAGGTGGACAGTTAGCTGTCACTGCTGGTCTCCATGACCTCATTAATGATGAAACACTGTCTTCTGCTTCCGATGGAGGAGAAGACACTCCTGGCCTTGGCAAGAGGCAAAATCTCCAGGACAGGCTGCTGCTTCTTGGAGGCTCACAGTCCTGCGTGCTGCCACGCCGCTGGTGCTTCTGGATGTTGTGGAAGATGTGCACATTGAAGTAGGTCACCGAGAGCAGCGGCACAAAGAACTCCAGGGTGGATGCACACAGGAGGAAGTACCAGTTGCTGAAGAACTCGGCGTAGCACTGATCCGCTGCTACCACGCTGCGTCCAGCCACGTGCTCCCAGAAGACGATTGCTGGGCAGTAGAGGAGGAAAGCAAAGACCCAGATGGCTACCATCTTTACGACAGGGTTGGACGTTATTCCCTGCTGGGCTCTGTAAGATACCTGTGAGGGAAAAGGACATGTCATGTATTCAGATAACATTTTGGAACAACTGTCTCAAAAAAACATAAGCAAGAACGTCAAATATAATATGTATTCTGTAATTCCCCAGACACCTAGAACATCTTCACTTATGTAAGGTCCTGAAAAACTCTGTTAGTCTTGCTCATCAAATACTGTAGCTCTGTGATTGATTTTAATACTTGGGATTGGAGAGGAGCAGAAATTATGATGACTAAACTACTGTTTGGCTTCCAGGTGTGAAAGGACATGGCTTGTTTTCATCACCACCACGGTAAGGTAGCAATAAGGAATCAGTTTATGATTCATGAAATGCCCAGGCTCAGAGGAGAGTGAAAGCAGCTGTGGGACTTCCTTGCTGCACAGGCAAAAGTAGAAGCCTTCTATATTAGACATGTTGCCATGTGAGACTGCAAACTCTAGACAATGTAATTTTTAATACTATTTCCTCTTGATATAGCAGAAAAATCTATCCCACACATATGCTTTAACATGCCTTACTTTATTGAGACATTCTGGTTTAACACTCACTTTACCTTGTAAACAGCTCACTGTATTACTGCAAAGCTTGATGTTTTTATGTCTATCCAGACTGCATTGATTTATTTTACTCTCTAGCCATAAATATCTATCTTTGAAAAAAATATTAAGAATTAAAATCATGTCATCCAAAGTTAGGAAATACGAGAGCTAAAACCTCCCTTGTAATAGCCCAATCAGTATGTACGATACATACTTCTCGCTCTTGGTCCCCTGCATCTTTCAGAGCACAAGATGGTCAGTTAATGAGAAGCTGGACAAATTTATTTCCTCCATACTGTTCAACATTTGTCATCCCAGGCTTTACTCAGACCCAGAACTACTACCTTCCTCATCAGCTTCCTATGCTGTTCATTAGCGTAGCACCTGCATGCTATACAAATATTAATGAATGGTATCTTCATAACCACATATGACACAAGGGGTATTGTCCCTATTTTACCAGTGAGTAACAGAGCAGTGATGCAGTGTTACACACATTATTTTAGATCCTCTGGTTTAAATATCTGTAGCCTGAAGATTCGGGCTCCTTTACATCTTAAAGCAACATATCGGCTCAGAGCACAGCTCCAGTTCTGCAATAATTAATTGGCAGCCCTTTGCAAGACCACAAACATCTCAATTTAGTAGGCAGAAAACAGGAAGCTCGGCACAGCTTCACAAAAAGCTAAGTCTGAAATGACTGGCCCCTGGCCACAAGTTAGGATTGAAGCAGAGGCAGAGGTGGATCCCAAGTCCATGAGGAAGCATGATAACTTTTTCTTTTGGATATCAGCCCTATGTAACATACTCCTGGACTCACTCCATCTTAATGACCTAGAGGAGAAAACCAGAATGTGATCACATAAATTAAGACCATCAGCACTCAGTTGGGTTGCAGAGGCCTTTTTAATTTACTTTTCTCACATTCTGAGCTCTGCAACTTCATTAATATTTTTCAATATTACTATTTCTTAAATACAGGGGTTTTCATACTTCATTGTTCAGCTTTAAAAAAAAAAAAAAATCATCAACAACCGACCTGAAAACCACAATACTGGGGAAGAAGAGAAAGAGATTAGGCATTGTACCAGCACTTCCCAAATGAGAACCTCCTGATCTAACACAGCCCATGTCACTCAAGCTAGCAGACTCATCAAAAGCAAAGGATGTTGATCGTCTTCTGTCTGGACCAAACACCAGGTAGAGCTTAGAAATAGTGAATGATAATATTTAGCACTGGATTCCGCAGATATCTTCTGAAGCAGAAGAATGATAATACTCAAGAAACACCTCTTACCTCTCCGCATATTTTGATTCATTCTTGTTTTTGCTTCAAGGGATTAGTTTCCACCCAACTGCTTGTTGGCAGCACATGTCAATCACCCCCTGCAGTAATGCAGATCCTCATCTGATCTTTAGTCAGTCCATCCCACATCCCTCTCCATACTCTCCTTCTCCTTTTAAACTTTATCCCAAGTCTAAACACATCCATGACTCAACCTAGTTTCGTTACCACTCTTCTAATGACCAAAGCCCAAATCCTCCACACTCCTGCTGCCCCTTTTCTACCTTGAGCTTCCCACCTCCTCTGCAGTGTAATTAAAGAGTTTCTAATCCAGGCGGCAGGAGGGAAACATTGAAATCACAGGCAAGGCATTGTCCTATCTCTAAGTCCCAGTGCAACACTGAAGCATCAAAGTTTCTGCAGAAAAAAATGGTACAATAATGAAGGACTATTTAGCCTCTAGTGTTATTGTGAACGCTCTGAGTTTTATAGAAATCTCAAGATATGTAAAGAAATAATTAGAAATGTTCCTCTTACCGCTTTTGTAACTGACAGAAAACGATCGTAGCTGATAAGGACGATGTTAAACACTGAAGCTGTGCACAGGAGATAGTCCATAACTAGCCAGAGCTTGCACAGACCTCTTCCCAAGTGCCATGTGCCTGTCAGGGAATAAGGGATGTAGAGAGGCATACAGAACGCACCTATGGAAATAAACCAAACGCACATGTCAGTCAGTGCTGCAGGCAGCGCACATGAAAGCAAAGAAACATTTCTCCGGTATCTGATAAAAGCGCAATACTGACTGAAATTGCCATGTGGAAGGGTTTGTATTCTCATGCAACCAGTGAACACTTGACCACAAACTAGGCACCAGTAACATTCTTATAATTAATACCTTTCTGAAAGGTGTATCATGTTTATGGTGTATCATTATTACTTCTCCTGCTTATATCGCCTGCTCAAGGAAGGAGCAGCTGACTTTTTTTACCTGCTGAAATAAACACTATTCCATATTTAGGTACTGAAATTAAGACCAAAAAACCCAAAAAAATCTCCCCCCCAATGTAAATTAGTTTTCTACAGTAAACAATCTAATTGCCATGCTTCTATCATCTTAGAAGCATGATATGGTGTCAAAAAGTGCTCCAGAAGTAACTTTTATAGAAATACAATATGAATTTCAGACTAATCTTTAAAACTATCTAATCAGAAGGCTGACAAAAACTGCACAGCTAATTAAGTACATCCGGTCTAACATTTCTTCTCATCATAATTCTTGATCATAACCACTTTTCAGTGGTGAGCTGATAGGGTGTTATCTACAGGAACACACCAAACAGTGGGAACATACATATGTGACCCGCACCCACGGCTATCTAAATTTAAGCTGTTAAATCCAAATGTTGTGAAAGTGCCAATATGATCTCATTTTAATGGATTTCTATGTGATTACACTACACACGGTTTTACCCTGCGAGGCTGAAGAGCTAACGGTGTAGTTTGCTGTGACATGGAAATGCAGTGAACAGCATCGACGCTGCAATGAAATGGAATCACTGCATCTACAGAGCAACTAACACTTGCTCCTTCCAGCAAAAGGTTATATTATACATTTTAACATTCACGGGGGGGTGGAAGGGGGAAGGGTATTATTTCAACTTTAGATTTACTTCATGATAATGTGTACTCATGCAACAGGTACTGAAGAGTATCTTGAGAGTTTTCATTTCCCTAAAAATCTTACGATTCCTGTTATTCTCCCTCTACCAAAACTCAAGAGATCTCTATTCAAATCCAGCTATACAGAGATAAAGCAAAAGTTGTTGAAGGTCAAAATCAGACAGATTAAATATATCAAAAGAATAAGCAAAGGGCTCTGCAAGCATGGAAGTGTGTGCTTTTAGCAATTAGGATGAAGTAGAAATTAAGGATAAACTGTATATCTGTCCTGGTTTCATCTGGGATAGAGTTAATTTTCCTCCTAGTAGCTGGCACAGTGCTGTGTTTTGGATTTAGTAGAAGAATACTGATAACACACTGATGTTTTAGTTGTTGCTAAGTAGTGCTTACACTAGTCAAGGACTTTCTTTTTCAGCTTCCCATGCTCTGCCAGGTGCACAAGAAGCTGGGAGGGAGCACAGCCAGGATAGCTGATCCAAATTGACCAAAGGGCTATTCCATACCATATGATGTCAAGCTCAGTATATAAACTGGGGGGAGTTGGCTGGGGAGCAGCGATCGCTGCTTGGGGCCTGGCTGGGCGTTGGTCGGCAGATGGTGAGCAGCTGCATCACTTGTTTTTCCTGGGTTTTGTTCCTCTTCTTGTTGTTTTCCTTTTCACCATTTTTTTTAATTATTATTATTATTATATTTCAATTATTAAACTGTCTTTATCTCAACCCAGGAGTTTTCTTACTTTCACCCTTCTGATTCTCTCCCCCATCCCACTGGAGTGGAGAGGGTGAGTGAGCAGCTGTGTGGTGCTTAGTTGCTGGCTGGGGTTAAACCATGACAATCCTGAACCTAAACCATGCAGCTACAGAACTATAAATCAGTTTGACTCTAAAGTATGCAAAACTTTTGACCAAACGTAGAATGAAAAACTAGACATTCCAGTAAACATAGTATCATGAAATAAAAATTTATGGAAGTTAGGTAATGCCAAGTAAGCTCTACTTCCTTCTTTGATAGAGGACATTATTTACTTTGCACTTCTCAGCTAGATGCCAGTATTTGTTCAATACAGTGAGCAAGCCGACAGATCACCACTCTGTACACTGGTTTTCTGTCACCGCTGTGTTTTTTTCCCTGTGTACAGTAACCGGACAGCAGGCAGCAAGAGCTCTGTGGCACAACAAGGCAATTATAAGCTGGAAGAAGACATCATTTGTATGGGGGAAGGGATCAAAACATTATACAAGGACATCTGGACATCATAAGGACTGGACTATTCTGCCCTGTAACAGGATTTCTGACACTGACAATGAATTTTAAGAACAAAGACAGTTTCTTCAGTTCTTTCAGTATCCTTTTTAAATGTGTAGGTAAAAGAAATTTCAAAAGATTTTGTTGTGATGTGATGAGTCAGAATATGGATTTCATGAAATAGCCACACCTGTTTAAAACCACCCTTCTGCCTACTCAATAATTTAACCAAGACTTTTACCAGAGACACTCAACACTTCACAGAATATTGCAATACATCGATCTCCAATTGCACATCACACTACTATTTTAATTGTACTTTTTCTCAGTACAACTTTCAAAATAAAATGTGTCCCTATGTATAAATATATATTCATAACATCAAACTTCTTAGAAACTGTTTGATACTATTTTTATTTACCTATACAAACACTATTCCTAAGGTATGACTCTAGATAGATCATGTACAGCAAGATGTTTAAAAATACTACGCATCACTATTTAGTTGCAAACTTCAGGTGATTATCTGTATTGTGTGAGAGTAGATTGAAATAGAATATATCAACCATGTATGCAAGACCTGCCAGATAATACATGCTGTATTCAATTTGACTATCCAGACTTTAGTCAAGACTCTTCACAAACAACTCCCATTCTTTGTTATTCTACAACAATTCACACACAATAGTGTTTTTTCCTGAAGCAATAACATTAAACATTACCTGTTTACCTGGCAAAGGATCCACTTCTTATCATAATGTATTTCTGAAAAATAGCAGGCTGATAAAACACTTAATGAAGCTTCCACCATTCCTTATCCTTCCCCTAGACACACAGCCGGGAAATAGTTCTCTTAGAAGAAATCACCCAGCGTAAGAAGCCCCCTTGCTTCTCCTAAGATTCCTAGGAAACAAATAGTACATGCCTCCACAGCTATGACTTACCTACTGCAAAGTCAGAAATAGCAAGATTGAGAAAGAAATAGTTACTCCGATGCCTGAGGTTTCTGTCCATGATGAAAGCAAGGATCACCAGGACATTTCCGAGGATGGTGACCAGAGCTAGCAACACCATGAGGAAAGCCAGCAGCACCAACACGCCCAGTGAAAACTCGGAGCTTGGTGACGGTGTGGAAAAAGTCTCATTACACGATCCAGCCGTATGTGGAGTTTCAGCCGTGCTGTTGTGCATGTTGCGTATCCAGGTCAGTTCAGTCTGGGAAGAAATTTGCATCTGGCAGAGCTATCCAAAAAGTTGAGATTCATAAGGAGTATAAACAGGATGGGCCAAAAATCCAATAAACATGCAAAAAAATTGACTCAGGAGGGCAAAAATGAAAAGGTTCTGATGCTAGATAAATCTAGTTTTCTTAAGATTTTGTAATTTTAATACCAACGCATCTGAAACCATGTATACCTCTAGAAGTTACCAGTAAGAAATATGTAGTTTTTTCAAGCTCGTATTTTAAAAAGCAAGTTCTTCTTTATGCAACCTGATCCTTATCTGTGGAGGTCAGGAGGGCTGATTTGAGAATATCTCTTGCTTTCCTCCCTTCCTCCCTCCCTTGCAGCAGTGTTTTTCTTGTTAGCATTATGGACATCAACTTTTTCTGGAAATTGTTCCTTAATCTTGGGTACCTATCCTTATGAGAACGTAAACTACTTTCTAATTTCATCCTTGTTTATCTAGTGTCACTGTATTTCGGCAAGCCTGTGGTCCCTCTCTATTGTGTTATATATTTTTGTTGACCAAAGGTATAGTCAACTTTGTTGTTGCTGTTGTTCCTCTTTCCGTGGACCCTAGGGCTGAAAACTGATGTGCTGTAAGTAAGCATATATACAATTACTTACCAGAGCAGTTAACCAGTAATAGTCCAACCCACAGAGATCAGTTTCAAAACTCTTAGCAGCCTCAGGGACACAGCATCCCCTGCTGCCACCCCAGAACCAAGGAACGAAATACCGACTCCCTGAACATGAATGAGAGCTTGGCAATTAACTTTAATAAGAAGAGGCTTTTCTTTCCACACTGGTGGGAGAAATCATGTGTCTTCCACAAGTGCCTATATTTTGTATGAGTAATGAAGCCACGTGCAGAGAGCTGTGAGTATTCCACAGTTGTAAAAATTCAATCATTTTTATTATGTGTTCTAAAAACACTTTGGTGTCTAATTTTAGATACTTAAATTTGAAAAATGTTGGCTGTCATGTCTGTGCTTCTGTTGTGGGAACAAATTCATTAGCATTTGCCAAGTGCCTTTACTAAATGTTTGAATGGCAGCAGTACAAAAAATGCAGAACTTTATTATCCATACAAATATCTTCACAGCATGCATGTCCATTACTGCTTTAAGCTTTATTTTGTTTCCAGGTAACGTTGGAAATGTAGAAAACACACTTTGGCAACGACTACTAAGAAATACTGTTAACCTTTCTTCTGCTAGCAATACTGAAACTGATCTACATGATGTTTTTGAGGTCCAAGCTATTATGTGGTTGAAAAGAAAATAAAGCTGTGAACAAACGTGAGGTCAAATTAAGGGTTCGGCCAAGCCTGTATCCTGTCTGTCTCAGCTGCCCATAGCCTAAGAAAGAGTGTAAGAACACGGCAAAATACACTGCTGGTGTGCTCCCCATGCCTCCAGTGATTTGCGGCTCAAGGTGCCAATATGGTACCAGAAGTGACATTCAGTTATCTTATTTTCACTTCACCTTCTAAACAGCCACCTTCTTACTCCAAGAATTTCTGCTGCTGCATTTTACTGATAATAAAAGACATCACAGGGCTTCCATACCCTCTAAGGAGGGTAACAGTCCTTCTGTGATTGCTTCCCGGCATTCAAATCCAGAGAACAGGAGGAAAGTTGCCATAGATACTGCCAAATCACAGATCCTATATAAACTGTTACCACGTCCCAATTATACTTTTTCTTTCCTCATACCTAATGCAACCAGTTGTTTTTGACTGGTCTCACCTTATCATGGGAGTAACAGCTCATTCCTGTGCATTCAGTGGCAATCCCTTGGTAAGAATCACTGAACCTAGGGCAGCTCATATGCACACAATATACCTGCTGCAAACCTTCGTCAGTAGGTGCTCAGAAACTGCACCGAGTCACGTATCCTAGAGGAAAGTACGTAAAAGGTTTTCTTCTTTTAGACATGGGGCTGCTTGCCCCATGCTTGTCAGCATGGGTCCTGGGAACAGGTTTCCCCATCCCAGTAACACTCCCCCTTTTCAACTGCAGAAGAGGGAAGAAGACCCAAGCTCTTAAGTACTCTTCTACTGGAAACTTTTGGATGTACTTTTGATTCCTAACTTGTCCCTGAATGGCTAGAAATGCCAGCTTGAGCTGGCAGGCTTTCTACAGACTGGTATCTATGATGAATCAATGCACAGCCACCAGTCTCAGAAGAAAAGAATTTGTTACAATCTCCTGAAAGCCCCACGAGGACCAAAAGGCTGAAAAAATCTTATCTAAGCAGAAAAATCATAGATCCAAACTGTGTTCCGAAAGAATATTGTTTTGTAAAAAACACACAACTAGACAAGCCATGAGGCTGAAAGCCACTGTTTGTAGCAATTGCAGTTAAAACTGGATCCTCTTAATAGCAAGGCCCATAAAACTCAAATTTTATGCATTTTTTTCTTCAGTGAGAATCTATGCTAAAATAATTAAAGCTACAGTGGCAGTTAAGTTACTGATGTAATTTGCAACTACTGTGCCTTAGAATGATGCAATTACAGCTCTTTGCAAATGCGAGTACAATGTTTTGGACCCTTTTATTCTCTCTCAAGCTGCTTTACAAAGTATAAATAGAAAGGTTCTCATTGTATCTTAACCCAAAATCTTCAGTGCTGAGGAACTGAATTAGAAGAGTACTATGAGTATTAAAGGAGGAGGCTGCCCACATAATGGCTTCCAAGATACAACGACCACATCCTCACTTTTGTGTCATGCAACAAATTAACATAGTTTTAGAACACATATATATAAACAGCTATGCTATACCTTGTTAAGATAAGATACAGAGAAGAATCTAAACAATTAAGCTAAGAAATACTTTGAATCACTTTGAATTCCCTGCTCTTCTTTGACATTTTTATTTATTGCTGCAAGAATTAAGACATCAGCTTAAGTGTAATGAAGTGTAGTAGTCATAGAGTCCCCTGGGAACCTGGAAATTCTCGGCTCCACTTCTGGTCCAAGTGGACCCCCACCTTGTAACTTTTCAGTCTGTTACTTGATGTCTTTGCTTCATTTTCCTCAACTCTAAGAGGAAGGTAATGCTTAGCAAGCTTCTCAAAATCTGAGGGAAATTCTGCATTAATTAATAAAGTATGTCAGTGGAAGAGNAAATCCTAGGGTGCTTTCGAGGAGTATATAGCTACCTAATTCCTCTCCATCTCCCCCCCCCCAACATTCTTCTTGGAGCTAACTTAGATCTAACCTGGTTTCTCAAAATCTTAGAAATCTAACTCTTCCACACCATGCTTGGAAAGTCTGTGTGCAGCAGGGCACCTAAAATTATGGGTGCTACTTGTGAACGTACCTCTGACATCACAGACCTATTTTGCACGAGTCATGATGCCATGTAACTGATTGGTTCACATCCAGAAGATAATCTACACCATTCAGCAGGTTTTTTTAAAGGATCAGCAGTATAAATGAAGTATAATAGAAGATCCCTTACATAAGCTTTCAGCAGATTTTTTTGTGTGTGGCTATAACAGTGATTAAACCAGTGTAGAACACATGTCTAGCTAGAAAAATATATGAGGTAGATAATAAACTGCTGATTTTCTACTAGTGTCAGGGCAGCATATGAACTGTTCAATGATAACCCTATAAAAAGATATGGAGTTTTTATTCAAATAGACATGCTAGACAATAAACACGTAGCACAGATTAATACACCAAAAGGATCCACAAGTAAATGTTCCAGCTTTCTCTTCCCTTCCTTCCTCCCCAGGCATTAAACAAGAAGACATACTAAACAGTAAAAGAACGACCCTGAATTACCTGCTTATTAAAGTGTTCAGACTTTGCAATATCAAGAAATTACAAATAGTCCAGAGTTGCTATGCTGCAATTAGAGAGGCAATTATCTTCACTTTTTAAAGCTAAGGGCAGTAGATTTTAAACACAAGTGACCTTTCCATATTTCAGCATGGAAGATTTCCAGATATATAGTAGGACATTTAGATGACATGTTCTGTCTCATCACCATTTCTTGAAAAGCAGCTTGTAAGAACGACAGAGTTCTTTTCCATTCCTCAACTGTCTTGTATTTATTATTTGAAGTCTCTGTTTTACAGAGAAGCCAGCTCACAGTTCTTCAGAAGGTACTTTGCTAACAAAATACCCTGATTAGAGATGAGATATAAACTCCAGCTCTTGGTCCAGTCACTTGAGTTTGAGCAACAAAGAAAAATAAATCATTCTGATACTACCTTGTAGAAGACTGGGGTCCTTTAATAGCTAATCTGGTTTCAGCCGTACTCCTGATTCATTTCCAGAAGAACAAAGCGAAAACAGTAAAAGAAAGAGACAAGACAACAGAGTGGCAAAATTAAACAGTATTAAACAGATTAAACAGTAGTCGCAATCCACCTTTTTCTGCTAGTGTCTGATTCTTCACAGACATATTTTTATGACAGGTAACTTGTACTTCAGGTACGGATTAATGCTATAATCCTTTTCTTCTTTTTTTTTTCCCCAGAAAATGAAATTTGCAATT
>VYZW01003556.1:0-12034 GCA_013401315.1 Balaeniceps rex | reverse complement strand
AGTGTGAACTCAAGTTGAAGGGACTGTGACCTGTGGATGGGTCCACAGGGGGCACAGGACACCCCGAGGCATCTGTGGCTGTGGATAAGTCCACGCCAGAGCAGGTACATCTCGAGGTGTCTGTGGCCATGGTTATGGCTGTGCTGCAACAGGTGTACCTCTGAAGGGATTGTGGCCCAAGGATAAGTCCATGCTGGAGAAGGTACACCTCGAAGCATCTGTGGCTGTGCATGAGGTCATGCTGGTGATATCGGATTGTAGTTTGAAGTAGACAGGTTTCATATATTTTGTAAGGGAATTGTGATATATGTAGCATAGGTATACGTAGAAACCTTAGAAGGATAGAGTAAGAGGTAAAGTGCTAAATCTCTGAGCTATGTAACAAGTCATTCCAGGGCCTTAGTAACCGCCAAAGAACTGTTTGGGAACACTCGAAGGAATAACAAAGATAAGACCGGAGACATCTCTATCTTCACCAGGAATTTGGTGTGAACAAGAAGACACGGTAACTATGGGAAAGGTAATTCCAGCAAGGGGAGATCGCGACCACCGACCCAATTCGAGGCCAAGAGGACTACCCCCCCCACTCTCCTTGAGCATGCGCAGTGAATTAAAATCACACTGGAGCTTTAAATCGAAGCAGAGAAGATATAGGCCAATGGAAAAAGAAAATGATAAGGTAGTTTAATGAATATGTATTAGATAGGTGTATACGATATAACAGTATGTATAAATTACTGTAAAAACTTTTTGTGTGTGTGCTAGCTTTGTGGAATTACCACCTAGCACCCATCTCTGCGCAGAAATGCAATAAAGCAATATCTCTCCTGAGTGTGTGAGGATTGGCTGATTGCACACCGGGTAAAGAATCTGCTTTTCAGACAACACTGGAGCACTTCAAAGCGTGTGGCCATGGATAAGCCCACGACAGAGCAGGTACACCCCTGAAGGGACTGCAGCCATGGGTAAGGCCATGTTGGAGCAAGTTCACTTCTGAAGGGACTGTGGCTGTGGGTAAGGCCACGCTGGAGCAGGTATATCTCTGAAGGCATTGTGGCCCATGGATAAGGCCACGCTGGAACAGGTGCACCTCAAAGTGACTGTGGCTGTGGATAAGTCTACGCCGCAGCAGGTATACCTCTGAAGAGACTGTAGCTCAGGCTCATAAGGCTCCACTTGGAGCAGTTACTCCCCTAAGGGACTGCGGTCTGTGCATAAGTCCAAGCCAGAGCAGGGGCAAGGAGAGGAGTTCATTGCAATGTTAAATCCTATGGTCTGGTCCAAAGGGACCAGGGGTGGAGATGGTAATGGATATACCTTTAAATTGTTGTAACCCAGGGTTTGAGTTGCATATTATAAGAATTACTGTAGCAGGAACCACCCGAACCAACCGAGGATGAGAGTCACAAGAAGCAATGCACGTGCAGCAATGACCTGACCTGAGCTGGCTTTGGTGCCCAATAACTCCATAAAACACACCACCTCCCCTGTCTTGAGTGACAACCATAACAGATGGAGCCCAAAGTCATGGACTAAATGAACTCAGTGGACATTTTGTGGACATTTCTGGACATTTTACAGACATTTTACAGGGGTGGTCCATAGACTAAGGGAATGATATCTGTGTATTATATCAAAGGATGGAAAGGGTGGTGGTGGTTAATGACGTTGTATTGGATAGTGTGGTACCTGAGCATGATGTAAATGCTATGTAATAAGGGGTGGAGAATGTGCTGGTTTTGGCTGGGATAGAGCCCTGCTTTCCTGGAGATGGCTGAACACCTGCCTGCTAATGGGAAGTAGTGAATTAATTCCTTGTTTTGCTTTGCTTGCATGCGCGGCTTTTGCTCTCCCTATTAAACTGTCTTTAACCCATGAGTTTTCTCACTTTTACCCTTCCAGTTCTCTCCCCCATCCCACTGTGGGGGGAGTGTGGTGCTTAGTTGCCGGCTTGGGTTAAACCATGACACATGTGATGCCTTTGGTGAAATTATAGGCTGTTGGGAAATACAGTGTTTTTATCAATATGGCTTCAGAAGCACCCATGTTGTAGGATGTGTGCAGCATGCCCTAAGGCAGTAAAAGAGTTTTCAGTAGATGAATGCCTTTATCATGGAAGTAAAAGATCAGAACGGAGAATTTTAACATCACCCACACTTGGTGGCTTAGGGCATTTAGAGTATGTTTGAGCTTTCCCAGAGTTCATATTTAGACATTTACAACAGTGCTTCTTGTTATACTGGATTTTCTCTGTGAATGCTCCTTGGATATTGCCAAGCTAAAAGAGATGTCGTGTTGTTGAATCATACATGTGTGGATGACAGCTGAGTGAAAACAGACCCAAGAGATGCTTATTTGAGACATAAGGCAGATTTGAGACTAGAAACCCATTTCAGCATCCCCTACTCACAGGAGTAGCTTGCAAAGCCTGACTTTTAGGAGAGGCTTGGGGGACTGGGGGCTTTGATAAGCTATATTACTGAATACTGAGGCTCATGATTCAACCTGGGATCCCAATTACAGCAGAATTAAGAGAATGTGCACAACCAACCATGTTTTCCCTGTCTTCAGAGTCCAAGGTCAGATTGACCTTCTGCCTTTGCTCTTTTCCCCAGTATTTGCTAGAAGAGCCTATAGGAGGTGGTGGTTCCTTTCTGCACTGTCCTTATGAACAAAGAATTATCTGTTTAAGTATCTATAGCTTTCCAGTGGCTGACAAATTCAAAGCAGGATGAAGACCTGTGTACTGGTTTTGGCTGGGATAGAGTTAATTTTCTTCATAGTAGCTTGTATGGAGCTATGTTTTGGATTTGTGATGAAAACAGTGTTGATAATACAGGGATGGTTTAGGTATTGCTGAGCAGTGCTTACACAGCGTCAAGGCCTTCTCTGCTTCTCACACCACACCACCAGCGAGTAGGCTGGGGGTGCACAAGAAGTTGGGAGGGGACACAGCTGGGACAGCTGGCCCCAACTGACCAAAGGGATATTCCATACCATATGGAATCTTTTTCAAAATCAGTGTCATTTGAGATACACAGTGGAAACCTATAGCTTCTGTATAAGCAAATTGAATGCCCGTTCACAGAGGGCAATGGCTATCTACAACAAGTACTAATTACATCTACCTGTCAACACTTAGTGCAGAATGGAAAATTTAATTTTTGTGCTAGGTGAACAAAAAAAGCAAAGTGAAATTTATGTAAGCTTCTCTTTTTTTTCACTGTGAGTGAAGACTATTTTTCATCAGTGAAGATGCTTTGCGCTCAGTAAAAACAAAATTTATACATTATGTTGGCTAAAGACAGCTGAAGTTGAGTGAGCTAATTCCAGTTGCCATGACACATCTTTGCAGGTTGCTCTTTAGCGGTATTTGAGAACAGAAGACTTCTGCCAGGAGAGAGCCTGTAGAAAGACAAACCATGTATTGCTTTGTCCTGGTTTTGGCTGGGATAGAGTTAATTCTCTTCATAGTATCTGGCATAGTGTTGTGTTTTGGATTTAGTAGGAGAAGAATGCTGATAACACACTGATGTTTTAGTTGTTGCCAAGTAGTGCTTAGACTAGTCACGGACTTTCTTTTTCAGCTTCCCATGCTCTGCCAGGTGCACAAGAAACTGGGAGGGGGCACAGCCAGGACAGCTGACCCAAACTGACCAAAGGGCTATTCCATACCATATGACGTCATGCTCAGTATATAAACTGGGGGGAGTTGGCCGGGGGGCAGCGATTGCTGCTCGGGGACTGGCTGGGCGTTGCTTGGCGGGTGGTGAGCGGTTGCATCACTTGTTTTCTTTTCCCTGGGTTTTGTTTCTCTCTCTTGTTCTCCTTTTCATTAAAATTTTTATTATTATTATTATTATTTTATTTCAATTATTAAACTGTTCTTATCTCAACCCACGAGTTTTCTTACTCTTGCCCTTCCGATTCTCTCCCCCATCCCACTGGGGGTGGGGGGAGGGTGAGCGAGTGGCTGTGTGGTGCTTGGTTGACAACTGGGGCTAAACCACCACATGTTTTTTGGAAGAAAAATAGCACAAGAACAAAAATTCTAGCTGAGAAGCCAAGCTAGCTAAATGTTGAATATTTTAGAATATTTCTGCCTTTGGCAAAAGCTACATTTCCTTTCCTGAACAAAAAAAAAAATTAATAAATTATGCCGGAAAGGACAATTTTTTTTTTATATGGGGTCATTTCTACATTGGGGATGCATTGTTTTGCAGAGAGATTCTTTAAACTTCAGGGAGAAGATGTAAAAGGTGAAGAAAGGAAAAGGGAAAGCAATTTTCAGTATTAAGAACTGGAATGAGTTAGCAAATGCAAATACTTATTGAAATGAGCCATTCCCTCCTCACCTGGTTCTTTACTTGTAGGAGCTATGAGAAGCAGGTAGGTGGAAGGAGTATGTACTGGGTCTGACAGCAGTAATTCCCTGAAAAAAAACACATGACTGTAGCTACAGGCACAGCTGTGTATATTCTCAGGCTCTACTATCTTTATGACTGACTTTACTAGGATAATGCTGCAGCATAAGCAGCACCCAAGACTCTGTGCATATATTTGGAGGGGGGCGGAATTAGGAAGAATGTGGTTCCAGCCCTTCCCACAGATAAAAGAAGTGAAGGTAGCTAAAGGTATCAACTCTAAAACCTGTACGACTTTATGCCTGGCCCTGTCTTTGCTGCCTTTGGGAAGGCAGCACAGTAAAACAGTAGCTGTATTTCCATCTGAATGTGGGCTGCCTTGGGGGAGCTCTGACACTGAAGTCTAATGCTTCCCCTACCCTCCTTCTTCCCTCATTTATTTTTCTTTAATGACAATCAGATGATCTTCCTACATTTTGGTACGCACTTATCTCCCAGAGCCTCCTGAATGACTGCTTGTGCTGTTCAGTAAAAAGAAAAGACTAAGAAGGTATCAAGCATTGCAGATTGTTTTCCAGTGTTGAGAGGGGCATGGAGATACTACAGTGAAAAGTGTCATAGGAAAACCTATAAGCAATGAAAAAGTGTAAATAAAACTCCTGAAGCAAAGAAGTTTATCATGATAATCTATTTTCCCTTTCTTGATTTCCAGCTGTGTCCTGTCCCTGCTACAATAATTTGCCCCCTCTCTCAGGTTTGCACCGTTCTCTATCAGTAGGTGTTTTTTACGTCCCTTTGTGCTGATGCTTACCTAGATTCTACATATTTACCTCTTTTAATCATTTCTTATAAGTCAGTCACTTCTGCCCTTGGATAGTCTCTGGGCAGCATTGCAAAACGTTTCCTCCGGTCCTGGGATGTCCTGAAGGGAGCACAGCATTCCCAGGGCCATTGCGCAGGAGCCATACTGAGAAGAGCTTTTGCTTCCCTGCTCTCTGATGTGAGGCTTCTACATCTCTCTGTTTTTAGCACATCAGTCACCATGTTGTTTAGGCACCAACTACAAAATTTTGAAGGCTTCGCAGTTCCCTCACCAAGGCAGCTGTATTTCTCTGTTCTTCTTTGGGAAAGGAGATCCTGCTAGTCTACCATTGCCTCCCTTGAGAAAAGGGATGTTCCAGAAAGTTGCACCATGCTCTAAGGGAGACATTTCCTCTTTTCAGTTTTCCATTGCAAGGGTTTCAAAGAAAATGCACTTCAGCTATTCCAAGTTGCTTTGCCCTGAGGATGGTCAACACATCCAACCTTGGCACATTTGGATATGAGGCACAAGGGGATGGGGTGTTTAACAGTTTGCCCACTGAGATGAAGTAGGTCATCAGTGAGATTATTGTCCCTGCCTGAAGATCTGGTAGGGTCTCTAAGAGGTTTCTGCATAGCAGAGCTAAAAGCCACCCTCATATCACCTTATAGGCTATAGGGTAGGTGGGTGTATGGTAGCTAGAAGCAGAAGGAACCTGTTGCAAGTGTGACCTTGCAATGTGTTGCTATAGGGATCCACACCCCCCCCATCCTCTCAAGCTTCCCCATTACATGGAAGGTGTCCAGTGGGGCTAAAATGGATTAACCCCTCTTGGGAGCCCTGTACTGCATCATTAGTGCAGCAGAAGTGGGAAGCATTATTGATCCATGGAGGAGAACTTGTGGTAAGGCATGCAATACTCTCCATAGGCTTCACTAAACCTCCCATTTGTAGGAGCACAGTGGAAAGTTGGACCCACTGCACCTTTTAGGGCATTTTCCCATGTCCCTCCCAACCTTTGAAAATGAAGCTGGGAATTAGATGAGGTAATCACCCACTCCCCCCAAAAATACCACACCCCCACACCCCCCAAATATCAGATTGGTAGATTTTATAAAAAAATCTAAAAAGAGTTTCTGGGGTTATCACCAAACACTGGCAATGATGTTCAGGTAGCAGTCTGGATTCCCCACACCATTGCATGCTACTATCAAGTTTATGTCAGTAGCAAAAGCTGAAAGGAGACTCTTTAACAGCTTTGACTTCTACTGACACCATAAAAGCCCAGAATTAAAAAGTTTGTGATAGCCACCACTGTCCTTTGAAGATTTGTTTTTTACCTTTTCGACAGTTAGAAATTTGCTATGCAAAAATTGTCAGTTACTATACTCAGTTGTCTTGGTTTAACCCCAGTAGGCAGCTAAGCCCCACACAGCCACTCACTCACTGCCTCCACAGTGGGATTGGCGGGGAGAATCAGAAGGGTACATGTGAGAAAACTTGTGGGTTGAGATAAAGACAGGTTAATAGGGAAAGCAAAATTTGTGCACACAAGCAAAGCAAAATAAGCAATTCATTCACTACTTCCCATCGGCAGGCAAATGTTTAGCCATTTCCAGGAAAGCAGGGCTCCATCACGTGTAATGGGAAGACAAACAGCATAACTGCACATCCCCCCTTCCTCCTTCTTTCCCCAGCTTTTACTGCTGAGCATGAAGTCATATCATATGGAGTATCCCATTGGTCAGTTGGGGTCAGCTGTCCCAGCTGTGTCCCCTCCCAACTTCTTGCCCACCCCCCGCCTGTTAACTCTATCCTGGCCAAAACCAGCACACCAGTAAAGTGACATTAATGGTCTGTATTAGCGTTTTACAAAATTATTACTATTGCTGTTAAAGGGTCTTCTTTACAAAAGAAAGCAACACAGCAGATGGTTCCTCTACAACAGCAATAGCAGTAGCAACTATTAGTAGTGAACAAGACATATAATACAATACTGGGCTTTAGAAGGCCTTGTCTGTGGTAAAATCAAAACCGTGACAAGGGATGTATTTACAACATAGGTATCCCCTGACCCAAACACAATATGGTTCTATTGTGTAGTGTTGATGGGTCCATAACTATGTTCCAAAGCAAGGCTTAAAAGTTAAGGTTACCAGCTGCACGTACAATGAAAACATTGTAAGCGGGTCCCATGACACAACTGTATTTCTAGTATAGAAAAACTCTAAAAAGGCTAGATGCCATAAAACTCTTCCTTTTTCTGTTTTCCTTGTGCACACATACACACATGGCCCATTTACTGTAATAGGAAGTGTTTTGATATGATGACAGAATCATTGACTATCAAAATCAGGAGATCAAAAGATTCAGAGTTAACTAGTAAAAAGTAATAAAAACACTATGACAAAAGTTTAAATAGACAGGCCCTTCTTGTTAAGCAGTGAAAAAGCATTTTTTCATTGTATCTTCCAGGGATTTAATTGCTCTTTTGCAGTTTATTCAGGTTCCTTCATCAAATATACCTGATACTTTAACTCTGTGCAAATATAAAAAGTCTTGTCAGTTTTAATCACATAATGGCTGAAAATCAGAAAAAAAGAAACAGTCTGACCTTTATAATGGCTCTCAATATTTTATTAGATTCCTTTCAGCTCTTCAACACTTAAATGCCAAGTAATGACTGTAAGACAAGAGGCAGGGAAAGAAGGATGGGAGATAATCTTCTAGTGATCTGAACTTTTGTGGTCTGATAAAATTACAGAAATACGTGTCAGCTGAAGCTTCACTGTTTTGTGTCAATAGAGTTCTTTCACTTCATGTTGTTATGTGTTTTAAATGGTAAGTTTAAGAAACATAGATATAGTAGCGAATGTTAGAAATCAGAATTCTAAGGAATTGAATGATGAAGGTTCTGTTTCATGGTATACACACTTGAGTATGGCTGGCCGCCAGGTGCCCACCAAGCCGCTCTATCACTCCCCCTCCTCAACAGGACAGGGGGAGAAAAATATGACGAAAGGCTCATGAGTCAAGATAAGGACAGGGAGATCACTCAGCAATTACCATCATGGGCAAAACAGACTCAACTCAGGGAAATTAATTTAATTTATTACCAATCAAATCAGAGTAGGGTAATGAGAAATAAAACCAAATCTTAAAACACCTTCCCCCCACCCCTCCCTTCTTCCCGGGCTCAACTTCACTCCCGATTTTCTCTATCTCCTCCCCCCCGAGCAGTGCAGGGGGACGGGCAATGGGGGTCAGTTCATAATGCTTTGTCTCTGCCACTCCTTCCTCCTCACACTCTTCACCTGCTCCAGCGTGGGGTCCCTCTCATGGGAGACAGTCCTCCACGAACTTCTCCAATGTGGATCCTTCCCACGGGCTGCAGTTCTTCAAGAACTGCTCCAGCGTGGGTCCTTTCCATGGGGTGCAGTCCTTCAGGAACAGATTGTTCCAGTGTGGGCTCCTCTCTCCATGGGGTCACAGGTCCTGCCAGGAGCCTGCTCCAGTGCGGGCTTCCCATGGGGTCACAGCGTCCTTTGGGCATCCACCTGTTCCGGCGTGGGGGCCTCCACGGGCTGCAGGTGGATATCTGCTGCACCATCAACCTCCATGGGCTGCAGGGGGACAGCCTGCCTCACCATGGTCTTCACCATGGGCTACAGGGGAATCTCTACTCCAGTGCCTGGAGCACCTCCTCCCCCTCCTTCTTCACTGACCTTGGTGTCTGCATAGTTGTTCCTCTCACATATTATCACTCCTCTCTTCCAGCTGCTGTTGCAGAGCAGGTTTTTTTCCCCTTCTCAAATATGTTATCACAGAGGTGCTACCACTGTCGCTGATTGGCTTAGCCCTGGCCAGTGGCCATATTGGAGCTGGCTGGCATTGGCTCTATCGGACATAGGGGAAGCTTCTAGCAGCTTCTCACAGAAGCCACCCCTGTAGCCCCCCCCGCTACCAAAACCTTGCCACGCAAACTCAATACAGTTCCAGATCTCTTTAGCATCTGTTTATAGTGCATACAGTACAAGTTAACATTGTTATCCCAACACCACCACACCAAGGTCTTTCTGTCTGCTCCATCAACTGTTCCTGACAGGAAGTCTCAGTTCTGCCATCATGCCAGCTGAAGTTTAAATGTGAATGTCACTGAATTTCTCAAAAAATAAACATGAAATGTTGAAAATTGTCCAGACGGCTTTTATGTATCTCCAAGGAGGGAGACTCCACAACCTCCCCTGGGCAATCTGTTCCAGTGCTCAGTCACCCTCACAGTAAAAAAGTGTTTCCTGATGTTCAGATGGAACCTTCTGTGTTTCACTTTGTGCCCATTGCCTCTTGTCCTGTCACTGGGCACCACTGAAAACAGCCTGGCTCTGTCTTCGTTACACCCTCCCTTCAGGTATTTGTATACATTGATGAGATCCCCCCTGAGCCTTCTCTAGGCTAAACAGTCCCAGCTCTCTCAGCCTTTCCTCATAGGAGAGATATTCCAGTCCCTTCATCATCTCTGTGGACCTTCATTGGACTCTCCAGTATGCCCATGTCTCTCTTGTACTGAGGAGCCCAAAACTGGACACAGGACTCCAGGTGTGGCCTCACCAGTGCTGAGTAGAGGGGAAGGATTACCTCCCTCAACCTGCTGGCAACACTCCTCCTAATGCAGCCCAGGATGCTGTTGGCCTTCTTTGTGGCAAGGACACGTTGCTGGCTCATGTTCAACTTGGTGTTCACCAGGGCCCCCAGGTTCTTTTCTGCAAAAGCTGTTTTCTAGCTGGGCGGCCCCCAGCATATATTGGTGCCTGGGGTTTTCCTCCCCTGGTGCAGGACTTGGCACTTCCCCTTGTTGAACTGCATAAGGTTCCTGTCAGCCCATTTCTCCAGCCTGTTGAGGCCCCTCTGGATAGCAGCACAACCCTCTAGAGTATCAGCCACTCCTCCCAGTTTTGTATCATCAGCAAACATGCTGAGGGAACACTCTGCCCCATCGTCCAGATCATTAATGAACATGCTGAACAGGATTGGACCCAGTATTGAGCCCTGTGGTGGGTTGACCTTGGTTGGCTGCCAGACCCCCATCCAGCTGCTGTCTCCTTACTGCTCCTCAACAAGACAGGGGGAGAAAATAAGATGAAAAAGGTCATGGATCGAGATAATGACAGTTTAATAAGGAAAGCAAAAACTGTGCAAGCTAAAAAAAAAAAAGAAATTCATCCCCTACTTCCCATTGGCAGGCAGATGTCCATCCTGGAAAGCAGGGCCTCAGCACGCATAACAATTGCTTGGGAAGACAAATGCTATAACCACAAATGTCCCCACATCCTCCTCCTTTCAATCGGCTTTTATTGCTGAGCATGTCATATGGTATGGAATATCCCTTTGGTCAATTTGGGTCAGTTGTCCTGGATATGTCCCCTCCCAACCTCTTGCCCACCCCCAGCCTACTGGCTTTTGGGGGCAGGGTTGGAGAGAAAGCCCTGATGCTGTGTGTTGAGCTCTGTTCAGCAATAGCCAAAACATTGGTGTGTTATCAACACTGTTTTAGCCACAAATGAAATGCACAGCAGCATACAGGCTGCTATGAGGAAAGTTAACTCCATCCCAGCCAGACCCACTACAACCCCTGGGGTACACCACTAGTTACTGGCCCCCAACTAGACTTTGTTCCACTCATCACCACCTTCTGAGCTTGGCTGTTCAGCCAGTTTTC
The DNA here is from genome assembly GCA_013401315.1 of Balaeniceps rex. Lineage (NCBI taxonomy): Eukaryota > Metazoa > Chordata > Aves > Pelecaniformes > Balaenicipitidae > Balaeniceps > Balaeniceps rex. The sequence goes on along the minus strand of VYZW01003556.1, from coordinate 1,152 downwards.
AATCCACCTCACTGTCTGCTCATCTAGCCCAGTGATGGCGCACCCCCATCAGTAAAAATTTTTTGAGCACTCACCCCCCAATATATGCATAGTTATTTATTTATAAATTATATACATTTACTACTGTACTATTATATTATGAGAATTATAAAACATACACAAAAATAGAAATTTAAAAAGGATGAGAAAAGATGGAATAAACACTATTTAAAAAAAATAATTTATTAATAGTACAAAAAATATTATCTTCATGCATCCCAATGGATTGTCTTGCACACCTCCTGGGGTGTGTGCACCCCACTTTGGATACCACTGATCCAGCCCATACTTCATCAGCTTCTTTATGAGGATCTTATGGGGGACAGTGTTGTCCTGGTTTCAGCTAGCATAGAGTTAATTTTCTTCCTAGTAGCTGGCATAGTGCTGTGTTTTGGATTTAATATGAGAATAATGCTGATAACACACTGATGTTTTAGTTGTTGCTAAGTAGTGCTTACACTAGTCAAGGACTTTTCAGCTTCTCATGCCCTGCCAGCGAGAAGCTGGGAGGGGGCACAGCCAGGATAGTTGACCCAAACTGACCAAAGGGATACTCCATACCATATGACATCATGCTCAGTATATAAACTGGNTGTATGTAGTGGCTGTGGTTGGAGTGCGGGGGGGCGGGATGGGCCGGGGGGCAGCGATCGCTGCTCAGGGACTGGCTGGGCATTGGTCGGCAGGTGGTGAGCAATTGCATTGTGCATCACTTGCTTTGTATATTGTTATTATTACTATTATTATTATTACTACTACTACTACTATTTTACTTTGTTTTCTTTCAACTATTAAACTGTTCTTATCTCAACCCACAAATTTTCTCAATTTTACTCTTCCGATTCTCTCCCCCATCCCACCGGGGCAGGGGGACTCAGCGAGCGGCTGTGTGGTGCTTAGTTGCTGGCTAGGGTCAAACCACGACAGTCCTTTTTGGCGCCCAACATGGGGCACAAAGGGTTTGAGATAATAACAGATTAAGCAGAGCACATTAAGGAATCTGTTAACAGTTGCCGGTCACAATATTGACTCATCTGTTCTCAATATTAGTTCAGCTGATGTGCACTATGCTCCTTTTTTTGCTGTACATGTTAAAGATTGTTGTTGGTTTTT
>VYZW01003555.1:23033-59857 GCA_013401315.1 Balaeniceps rex | reverse complement strand
CCCCTAAACAAAAAAGAACTTAAAGCTGTTCGAACTGTTCATGTGGAGCACAAACTCACAATGAAGGGCCCTTGCTTCACTGGCTGACTTCTTGTCGCAGCTTGAATAAATGTGCCGTTTAAGCTGTTAGGATGGTTAATCCACTAACTTCTGTTTTAAATGACTTGTTCCTTGTCTGGATACAATGCTAATTCTTGCTACTGTACATATCAAAACTATGTTTATTTTTCTTCTCAGTGTTGATTTCTAGGGCTGGCTAACTGAAAACAGCATGAAAAGATAGGCTTTTGTAAGTGCCCCCAGCAGTGTTTGTCACAACTTACTGGCTTTAGAACTCTAAGCAAATTCCATATAGGCATGCTTGCTGTGCTTCAGCTTTTCTGTCCAAAAGGGGAAAGTAGAAGAAATTCAAGATCAGCTTAAGTAAAATGAGCAAAATAAAAATAGTAGTGTTAAGCTTTTTTTTTCTAGTTATATTTTAGTAACAGCTGTGAAGTTGGGGTAGGGAGAGATTTTTGTTTGGCTTTTTGAGTTTATCACTTGCTTATTGGAGCACCCTTGTTCAATAGCTTTGTATTTTTGACTAATTTGCTTTAGTACAATGTTTTGAGGGAATTCACGTTCTTACTGGATGATTAACTATTCATTTGAGTATTTATAACTACTGGTAGTAATCTTTCTTTGTTTTCCTTTACACTCCTGTAAAGGTTCCTTTTATGGAAGGGAAAAGGATACAGATGGTGTTTGCCTCTCAGTGTCCAAACTGCTGAGCTGGGGCCCCCTTTTAGTATACTCCAAAGGCAGGAGTTCTCTGGTCTCTTACGCTTTAAGCATGGTTCTGTTTTGCTACTGTGAAAGCAGACAAAATTGCTGCTGGCAGTACAAACTTATACTCCAGTCTTCTCATGTTTATGGAATAACACATACAAATAAATGTGCCTGGTCTACTTGAAGAGGTAATTGGCCTGTGGTCACTTCCATATGTGAATATCCGTATAATGCAATAAGCTGGGCTCCTACTTAAGCCAGTTAGCAAAATAACTGCATCTCAAGTAGATTAGATAAAGGTAAGAAAGAGGAAAAATGGGGTGGTGAGTTCAAAGGGTGAACTTTACCAGGGAGCGTGTACCCTTCTGTCTTGTGCCTCTGTTTGTAGATAGGGAAAAGTGTAAAAGCTAGAGACACTTAAAGAAACAGTTTATAATTGCAATTACACCAGCACTTGCTAATAGACGAAGATATGCAAGGGGTGAGGCAGAGGAAAACCTATGGCTTGTGTAAGGAATCCTCTTAACAATAATACTACTTTGACAAGTTGCTTGGAAGCAAAGTTGCTACTTTGCAGAGTTGCTACTAGTTGCAGATACTAACCCATTCTGTGAATGATGAGTGGAGTCTTAATCACTTCTTACTAAGATGTTTTCAAAAAACATTTTGCATCTTGTAGTGCTTTTTGTCTATAGTTCCTGGTTTCTTACAAATGTGGCCAGATCCACATCTCCATCCAGATGGAGAAACCGAGGTAAAGGGATGCAGTAATCTGCTGAATGTCAGCCAAGACTGGCAAGAACTTTCATAATTTCTTTGCAGCAATGATATATTAAAGGCTGTTTCATGATACTCAGCACATGAACGAAATAGTCTTTCATAATGGTTGTTATTATTGGAGAACATAAGGTACATTCATGAAGCATATCCTATGTCTGCTGAGCACCACTACTTACTGGAGTGCCTAAGGCGTATAGCAGAAAATTCCTCTTTGTCCTGAAGGGATTTGCTTGATCTTATATTTGGCAGAAAAATTAAAAGGACAAACAGCTAACTGCTATATGGAGAACAGATTGCTGGAATTCAGTTGATTCTAGTCAACGTTGAGCTAATACCATTGTGGGTGACAGGATACGCTGCCACTCCAGAAGGACACAGGTCTCCCTCCTGTAGGTGCTATGTTGTACCTGCCAGTGCTGTACAGAAAATTCAGGTAGCCTGATGCATCTAAGCAGCATCAAGAGTTTACATTTAGGCAACTGTAACCATCCTATGCATATAAGTTTAATTCAAAAGTTCTAACATATATGGAAATGTCTTATTACTCATATTTCATAAACTCTGTTGCCGCTGCAGTCTCGCTTTGTTTGCTATCTTCTGACCCAGTAAAAGTACCGAAGTGTTGCAGAATTGTTCAGTGGGGACTTTCTTCTGTTTGCTGCTGACTGTTGCAATACACAAAAAAATGGGTGATTTGGATGGTATCAGTTAAAGCTATCCTTCTACAGATCTATATTTGAGAACCAGTGTCCTTTTAACTACAGCTTTGATTGTGTTAGAATTAGTTCAAATTATTGTATGAATTATGAAGGATAACAAAAAACAATAGAACTTATATCCAACTTGCTTTTGTTGGCATTTGTGACTATCTGCTATATTATCAGTATTCTGTATGGCTATCGGTTATTTAGGTTTTAAGCAACATGTTCTGTTGTAATAATTTTTGTGAATTTTTGGTTATGACATTTAGTTTCTCTGAACAATGGTATTTTTAAATTAAGTGCTTCAAACTAGGAAGTAGAGAATTTGGTAACATACAGTAATATACAATTACGCTTTAAATAGCCCTGTACCAAATGCAATAATAGGTTTGGGGTGGGGGTTTTTTATTGAGTTTTAACCTTTTTAAAAAAACACTTAAATTGCTCTTCACTCCGTTATAACAAGAGGTTAAGCAGTGTTTGGCTGAAATGGTTAAAAAGAAGCAAGTTTTACAAAAATAAAGTCTATTCACCGGAAGCACTGATCTTTGGTGGTATTTCTAATGTCCTAAAACAATGAGAAGATAATTTAAATTTAGCAAAAAACTCTGTAAAATTATCTTAAGTCATCTGAAATTTTCTCTCAGCAGCCCAAACTCTGGTTAGGAGTTTTGCCAACAGCCGTTGTTGCCAGGTGGTGCTTTTACACTCGTGTCTTCATTTAGTCCAAGTTTCTAAAACACAGTAATTCTTAGTGTATGGTAAATAAACCTAATTTTTCTGTAGTTTCTTACTAAGCTTTTACTTTTCTGGTATGTATGTACAAACAACTTTTCCTGATGGCTTAAAAATAGTCTTTATAGCTAAAGAAGGAAAGAGTTTGTTGTTAATCTTTCTGTATTAAACTAGTCTTTTTTTCTATATAATGCCTATGGTATCAGAGGCTTCCTCCATGTATTTTACTTACCTCATTTAATCGTGTAGGTAACTTATGTAAACGCTACGCTCCAGGATGCGGTCTCCTTAATAAAGCAGGAAATCCCTGGGAAACCTTCCAAATAAACACTGAACAGGCTACCGAAACAATCAGAAATACGGGTTTGTATATGAAATGTTTTCATCAAGCCTATATAATATCCCCTTAAAAGTTGTCTTTTTTTTCCTGAGAAGACATCCAATAAAGTGACCTTTCTGCTTGTCAGACCATGTGTGTATCCAGTTGCCTATCCTGTTACTCTACTGATGAAAAGTGAGTTAACTTTTACTCCTATATCAACAGAATTGTTTGTGTGGTAGCTTTCAGTTTACAGCTCTTGAAAATCAGCCAGGGGCTGGGGGGGAAAATGTGTCAGGGTAAGACAGGGAAGAAATGTAAGCTCCCTGAAATTAAAGAAGGAATGCAAATCAAATCCTGACTGAGACCTAAATTGCCAGTTTGAAAATAATCTTCTAAATAAGTGTTTCCATAAGTGACATGATTTGGGGTAATTAAGTTTGTGATGCCCAAATAAGCTGTGGTTTTAAGGTTATGAGCTTCAGAGACTGGTGTCTTAAAATCTTAAATGTATGTCATAATCTTGACTATGCAAATCGATATGCAACAAATATAAATTCTCTTTACTCTCTTGCATACTGCTATTGTCTAGAGCAAATGAAAATAATGTGTTTTGATAGGCCATGATGAAAAATCCTCTCACTGAAGCATCTGTATCTCAGCAAGATGTCAGTCTCTGCAGCTCATTCAGAAATCCCAGCCTCAGCTATATTCTGGTTCAGATTAGGTTTGTACTGAACAAAATAGAGTGTAACAAAAGTAAGGAGGAAGCAATTCCACCCCTCAAGTGAGCCCATTCCAGTTTTTGTAAGTGTCTAATAAGCAGCTTAACAAATTGCCAACTCAGGTAGAACTTGTAGGATGTTATTCTCTCTCCTTTAATATAGTGATGCTCTGTTGTGCAAAGTCTTACATCCAAAAGCCACGCTTTCTCAAGCAATATTTACCAAACTCAAGTCTCTAACTCATTTGTTTGAAGAAGAAATCCCCAAATCCACTAGACTACTTCCTGTGTTAAACTAATTAACCTTCACAGAGAAACTATGTCTTGCAAAGGTGGTTATGTTTCCTAACAGAGCAGCTGCAGCACTCCTGACAAGCGTTTGATGTGGAGAAAGAAATTTTTTAAGAAGAATGAGTTAATTTCCAAAGGTGCTGCTGCAATGAGAAACAATTTCTAGTATTACGTGTGCTCTGTGCTTATCTCTGCTATATAGTAAGATGCTTTTTGTTATATCAGCAGCAAGCACTCATGTTTGCCAGACAGGCTTTAAAAGGTTTTATTCTGCAAAGTTTGTATAGCAAAAGGTATTATATACCATGCAACCCCTGATGTCAATACAGGCTGGGAGATGAGGCCATTGAAAGCAGCCCTGCAGAGAAGGACTTGGGGGTACTGGTGGATGAAAAGCTGGACATGAGCCAGCAGTGTGCGCTTGCAGCCCAGAAGGCCAACCGTATCCTGGGCTGCATCAAAAGAAGCGTGTCCAGCAGGTCGAGGGAGGTGATTCTGCCCCTCTACTCTGCTCTGGGGAGACCCCACCTGGAGTACTGCGTCCAGCTCTGGAGCCCTCAACACAAGAAGGACATGGAGCTGTTGGAGCGCGTCCAGAAGAGGGCCACAAAAATGATGCGAGGGCTGGAGCACCTCTCCTATGAGGACAGGCTGAGGGAGTTGGGGTTGTTCAGCCTGGAGAAGAGAAGGCTGCGGGGAGACCTTATTGCAGCCTTTCAGTACTTAAAGGGGGCCTATAGGAAAGATGGGGACAGTCTTTTTAGCAAGGCCTGTTGTGACAGGACAAGGACTAATGGTTTTAAACTAAAGGAGGGTAGATTTAGACTAGATATAAGGAAGACATTTTTTACAATGAGGGTGGTTAAGTACTGGAACAGGTTGCCTAGAGAGGTAGTGGAGGCCCCATCCCTGGAAACATTCAAGGTCAGGTTGGATGGGGCTCTGAGCAACCTGATCTAGTTGAAGATGTCCCTGCTCACTGCAGGGGGGTTGGACTAGATGACCTCTAAAGGTCCCTTCCAACCCAAAGCATTCTATGGTTATTCACATATTTTATGGAACCAGTATCAGGACTCAACTTTAGTTTTAAGAATTTAATCAGTTCCCTTAAGAAAAAAGGAATGAAGGGGGAGATGAGAGACTGCAGTGGGCAAGGGTAGCCCAGCTGGGGCTTAGTCTAATGCAGTGATGTGAAATAGTTTTCACCTGGAGTGCTATTTACACAGCCTGTGTGGTATATGTAAGCACTCCCTTTTTCTCCAATGTTAGCCTATGAAGTTACCCTATTCTAGCCTGCCCTTTGGATAATAGGATGTATTTCCTCACTGTTGGTTCATCATCAACACCAGGTGCTGTGTTGTTGCTCTCCCTTTCCTGTAGTATAGGGGATGTGCACAATGGAGGAGAGAAGGTGCCGGGGACCAGTGCAGCAGGGTATGGCAGGACAGTGCTCCTCCGAGGAAAGTTGCTAATGTGAGACCTAACAAAGGGGTGAAATTAAGACCAGCAGCAGGCTACTGTAATAGGGGCAGATAGGGGCAGAAAAGTTGGGGAATCACATGGTACAGTCTGCTTTATTCTTCTAAAATTCTTGTATTGCCACTGTGGTAGGTGAGTGCTTTCCTGAAGTGAAGTGATGCCTTCTGATACCTGTCAAGAATGGCTCATTTTCCTCTCTGCTTCTGCAAGGAGGGAATTATACAAGTTCTTAGGCTCCAAAATGTTCTTTTAAATGAACACGCAGAAAGGTTGAGGTAGACAACTAGTGAGCCTAATGAAGAAAGGAATGAATTTAAGATGATCCTAGATTTCTCTGAGCAGCTATTCTATCCACCACAAAACCCATTTCCTATGCTAGTGGAAATTATTTTTTTGTGTGAGAAAGTTCTGCTGTGCCAGAAGGAGAGAGATGTTTTTCTTTCTATGCCAAATAAACTGTCCTTTAGATACACTGGTTTCTTTGAGAAACCAAGGAATGGATTAAGACACTTTTTCATGGAGCGCTTCATGTAACGAACAAGATCGTTACGGCCAAATGAACCCACGTAGCTGAGCAAACACGCTGAACTCGGAATTCGTTGAGAGTGAGTATAAACACATTTCATGCCCTGAGAGGTAATTCCTGAATGGTGGCAAAGATGTGTAATTATCACTAAATTTACCAGCATAATTGAAGTTCTGTAGTCAATTATAGGTGATAACACTACTTGTGCACTCTGACAAGAACTTATGGGAATACCTAAATTGTGAGTTAGTTGGCTGGCTGTGTGTGCGGTTGCAGCTGATGGAGGTTGCACTGTGTTTGGAAGACTCACAAAATTCTGTCTTGTGCTAAGGAGTGGTCTGCCACAAAGCCAAGGACTAACGCAAGGACTGTATTTTGTTTTACGCTTTCTCTCATAGCAAAGGTCAGATTTGCATGGTTTGTACATTGTAAAGGTCTAGAATAAAGTTGCAAGGTTGATCTACTTATTTATTTTTTTATTTCCTCCTCCATGTAACTTGTGTTCCTAAGTGCATAAGTCTGGGAGTTAACACGCAAGTGGTAAGAGATGTTATTTTTAAATGTTTTCACACTCAAATTTTTTTGAGAACTTATGACTTTTTTTTTTGATGGATGACTACACTGTTGGTAAAAATCTTTTTTTTCCTGTTCCTTTCCTCTTTGACAAGGGCTTAATTATAATGTGCAGGTGTCATGAAAGAAGTACGTGTGTAAGTACCAAGGAAAATAATATTTTCAAGGTCAAACTCCAAATAAAAATTTCAAGAACAACTTTGATTCATAAGATGCTTTAGCCCTGAACTGAAGCTCGTTACAGTTCAAGTGCTGAACAGAGATCAAAACAAGAAGCTGCAGGCAACTGCATTCAGAGCCTGATTGCTTTGACTCATGTTCTTGAAGGTATTACCATTCTAGTAAATATTATCTCTGACACTTACTGTTTCCCATAGTTTCTCTTTGTCTCTGGTTCAAAAGGAACAGCTGAGGGCAGAGTGAGCTGGTGGTGTTTATTGTGTATCCAGACTGATAGATTTGGAACAAGAGATCAGCCTGGATGGGTCCGAACGGGACCGATCATGCTTCATGCCAAATAAAAAAATCTCCTAGACAGGTGGGGTGAAATTGAAGGAATGCTGATTTTTATTAGCTAAGTGCACATTGATACGTCCTTAAAGAAGAGTGGGAGGATGTAGCCTGTTTATATTGCCACTAAGACTCCCAGATAGATTTCATGCTTGACTGCTACCATATGTTAGGTGGGAATGACATTGCAGCCTGTCTGGGAGAGGAACTCACATGAAGAATTATAGTCACTGCTCTTCTTTAGGCACCATTTTCTGCTCTTGTACTGGATTTGACTTTTGCAAATATATATGGCTATAATTAAAAGCTTTCAAAATGGCAAATTTCAAAAATTGCCTTTGTACAATTTAGTTGACCTCAACATTACCTTGCTGTCATTTTGAGCGAAATTATTCCTTAGTTAAGGAATTGTAGCTGGATAAAACCCTTCTCTTGCTGACATGCTGAGGGAGAACAGTAAAGCAACATGAATCCAGTTGCCATTCTGTGTAAGCACTGGAGAGAAATACAGGAATAACTCCTCAAAAATTTATTTCAAATGATAAGATCCAGTCTGTATGATCACTTTTTAAAAAGTCTTTGCATAATACTGTGCTTTGTACATGGGTGGTATTTGGATCATGGAGGTACCCCAAAAGGGCTGTGTAAACTGGTGGTTTGTATTGTTGTTCTTCTACAAATACAGGGAATATTTTTAATAATGCTAATGACTAAAAATGGCTAAACGGCTAATGGCTAAAAATCAGCTTTAAATGCTTGTGTCTTTAGCAGTGCATTTTCTAGTGGAAGGTTTAAGTCACAGAAGTCTAGAAGCTACTAATATGCTGTTGACCAAAAGTGGTCATTCTTTAACTCGAATTGCTTGCTGTGTTGCTAAACATCTAAAAAGCTTTATTCTGTAACATGCACTACAACTTTCTGAAACAGCACAGAAAAAAACAAACTCTCAGGTTCAAAAAATAAATTATAACATAAAAAAATCACTCCTGTAAGCAATACTCTCTAACGATCTCCATCTTGAAATTTAATTTGCAAAGGTGATACTAGGACCACACATACCTCATGTTTCTATGTTAAGCTCCTATGAAGTTAAAACTGAATGAGGGATTTTTCCTATCTATAAATTTGGTCTCTCCATGAAATGTGAGTTCATAGAATATAGAAAAATTCAATTCATACATATGAATCCTCTTGTATGTCAAGGAAGCTATTACTTTCATATGCTTTTATGCTTCTCACGGTGTAGGATAATGATGCTGTATATATTAAAACTTAAATATTTTATAGATGCAATCAAAAAACATTTAAATAAAGCTAAGGGTCTGACTAAAATATAGAAGCAAAGAAATTTAAAGTTCAGATATTATATTCTTCAGGATTTTCAAGACCACTATTGAGTGCTACTGAGTAAGCTGCTTTGTTTAATCTTGCATTGGTCTAGGAATAACTATGTAAGTTCGATTTGTGAAGTTCAATATTTTTTTTAATGAAAAAAGTGGAAAAGTAGATTTAAAATTTGCATTTTGAAGTTTACAGGAAGCTCCCTATCAGATATAAGTATATTTATGTAATGAGGAAAAATTATAGGTCACTGTATTAATGTGCATGTATTTTATTATATGCTTTTTTTTAAAATCATATGCCTATCAGAGAAGACGATGTTCAAATCTGTATGAAAAAATTTATGGTTTTATTTTATTGAATTTCTTTTCTTCCAAGTACACTTCTGAACTGATTACAAGGTAGGAATTCCACCCATGATAGAGCATAAGGGATTCTGAACTAGATCTAGAACAGCAATGAAGCGCAGCTTACTTTTTAAGTTAAGTTCCTGAGGTCCTGAAAAACATTTTTCAGATGATGACTAAGTCCAAGGTTGCCTCAGTTCTGCAAATAATTTCCATACCAAACTGCAAGGTTTCCAGGAGCCTGAAGTCTTCCTTCAGTGAGTAACCAAAAGTGGATCAACAGGACAGTGGAGAAGTTGGATACTGTTCAGTGCATATTCAAGAGCCACAAAATAAATATTTCTTCTTTCTCCATCTAAATTGCCTGCAGATGCTCTTAGAAAATAGCCAATAGGGATATTTTTAGAGAACTGTGTTCCACATCAAATGTAGCAGAATGCTTTGCATTCTCTTCAAAAGGTGGCATCATCACCAGTGATAGCTTTTGCCCTGTAGCTATGAGTGGTTAGAGCATTAGCCAAGGTATAAGAGAATTAAAGGCACATCCTTCCTTCTGCGTAGAAGGCTCAAAATCCTTATCTCCTATGTCCCAAGAGACTACACCACCTGATCAGCTTTAGGCTAGTTTTGGGTGAGAACACATTCACCTCCCTGCACAATTGTGCAGAAGGCAGTTCAAGATTCATTGATCTGAGGGAGAGGCCAGAGAGAAAAGGAAGGACTCTATAAACAATAAGTTACTCTAAGTTATTTTTTCAGTTTTAGCTTATTGCTAGTCTAACCTTTCCACCTTAAGCTCATAGAAATGGGAGCCTGTTAAATCTTCATCTGGACTGAAAGGCCCATTATTTTTCAATTTTGTTCCTTAAATAAGTACCTAAAGAATATGGTATGGTCATGTTTTTGCCATAAATTATTTAACTGAGCTCTCAAGTACCTCAAAAAGAAGTAAGTTTTCTAATCCTTACATCGTTCTTGTGACTTCTATTCAAACTCTTAATTCCCCAAGATGGTTCTTTACCTCTGGGTACCAGAACTGGGCACTGCTCCAAATTCAGCAGCACAATTTCCAACCACAGAGTTAATGCAACCTCCCTTTATATTTGAACATACTCTTTCTGTACCTAGTGATTGTATTTGCCCTTTTGAGTAGAGAATCATACTAGAAACTTGAGATCAGCTGATAATTCTCTGATACTTCTCTCTCTCTCCCCCTCCCTGCCCCCTTTCTTTTTTCTTCCAGAGACAGTTTGAGGTTGTAACCTAGAAGTAGTGATTATTCTCAGAGGTACTACTATACGTGTGGCCATATTTAGGATCAAAGTGCTTGTCTATAGTTAGGTTATGAGGTGTCTTGTCATTCTCTTCATTAGTTTCTAACCTGATGGATTCATATACATATGTGAGTACAGGTATATATTTACAGAGAAAGCACTTTTTTCATGTTTTTGATACAAATAACTTGTGCGGATACAAAAAATCCCTACATTCTCGGTGATACATTTCCATTTGCAGTTATGTTTGGAGACCTGTCAGTCACATAGTTTTACTGATACGTGCTATGCTGTATTCATGTCACCATAGTTTCCTAGTTAAAAAAATAAATAAATCGGGGAGTGCCAAATCAATGCCGTAAAGAGGTCAAATATATGAATTCTTCATTATTCCCTTTATAACTAAACTTGTAATTTCATCAGAAAAGATATCAGTTTAGCTCGACACAAACCCACATCGATTGGCATTAATTATATTACCCTCTTTTAATTTATTAGAATCATAGAATGCTTTGGGTTGGAAGGGACCTTTAGAGGTCATCTAGTCCAACCCCCCTGCAGTGAGCAGGGACATCTTCAACTAGATCAGGTTGCTCGGAGCCCCGTCCAACCTGACCTTAAAGGTTTCTAGGGACGGGGCCTCCACTACCTCTCTGGGCAACCTGTTCCAGTGCTTTCACCACCCTCAGTGTAAAAAAATGTCTTCCTTATATCTAGCCTAAATCTACCCTCCTTTAGTTTAAAACCATTACCCCTTGTCCTGTCACAACAGGCCCTGCTAAAAAGACTCTCCCCATCTTTCCTATAGGCCCCCTTTAAGTACTGAAAGGCTGCAATAAGGTCTCCCTGCAACCTTCTCCTTTCCAGGCTGAACAGCCCCAACTCTCTCAGCCTGTCCTCGTAGAAGAGGTGTTCCAGCCCTCTGATAATCTTTGTGGCCCTCCTCTGGACCCTCTCCAACAGGTTCATGTCCTTCTTGTGCTGAGAACCCCAGAGCTGGACACAGTACTCCAGGTGAGGTCTCCCCAGAGCAGAGTAGAGGGGCAGAATCCCCTCCCTCGACCTGCTGGCCACGCTTCTTTTGATGCAGCCCAGGATACGGTTGGCCTTCTGGGCTGCAAGTGCACATTGTTGGCTCATGTCCAGCTTTTCATCCACCAGTACCCCCAAGTCCTTCTCTGCAGGGCTTCTCTCAATCCCTTCATCCCCCAGCCTGTATTGATATCGGGGGTTGCCCTGACCCAGGTGCAGGACCTTGCACTTGGCCTTATTGAACCTCATGAGGTTCACATAGGCCCACCTCTCCAGCCTGTCCAGGTCCCTCTGGATGGCATCCAGTCTCTCAGGTGTGTCAACTGCCCCACTCAGCTTGATGTCATCTGTAAACTTACTGAGGGTGCACTCAATCCCACGGACTATGTCACTGATGGAGATATTCAAGAATACTGGTCCCAATATGGAACCCTGAGGGACACCACTTACCACCGGTCTCCATCTGGACATTGAGCCATTGACCACTATCCTCTGTATGTGACCGTCCAACCAATTTCACTGAACAGTCCACCCATCAAATCCATATCTCTCCAATTTAGAGAGAAGGATGTTGTGGGGGACCATGTCAAAGGCCTTACAGAAATCCAGATAGACTACATCTGTGGCTCTTTCCTTGCCCACTGACGTAGTCACTCCATCATAGAAGGCCACTAGGTTAGTCAGGCAGGACTTGCCCTTGGCGAAGCCATGCTGGCTGTCTCTCATCACCTCTCTGTCCTCCATGTGCTTTAGCATAGCTTCTAGGAGGATTTGTTCCATGGTGTCCTGTCCTGGTTTCAGCTGGGATAGAGTTAATTTTCTTCCTCGTAGCTGGCATAGTGCTGTGTTTTGGATTTAGTATGAGAAGAATGCTGATAACACACTGATGTTTTAGTTGTTGCTAAGTGCTTAGCAGTTTAGCAGTGCTGACACTGGTCAAGGACATTTTCAGCTTCCCATGCTCTGCCAGGTGCACAAGAAGCTGGGAGGGGGCACAGCCAGGACAGCTGACCCAAACTGACCAAAGGGCTATTGCATACCATATGGCGTCATGCTCAGTATATGAACAGGAAAGCATTGGCTAGGGGGCAGCAGTTGCTGCTCAGGGACTGGCTGGGCATTGGTTGGCAGGTGGTGAGCAATTGGACTGTGCATCACTTGTTTTGCATATTCTTTTATTATTATTATTTTCTTCCTCTGCTGTCCTATTAAACTGCCTTTATCTCAACTCACAGGTTTTACTTTTTTTCCCGATTCTCTCCCCCATCCCACCGGGGTGGGGGATGGTGATTGAGCGGCTGTGTGGTGCTTAGTTGCCAACTGGGGTTAAACCACAACACCCTGCTTCCACCGCCTGTGCATTTCCTTCTTGCCCTTTAGTTTGACCAGCAGATCTCGACTCATCCATGCTGGTCTCTTGCCTTCCTGTATTAATCAAGTCCTGTATCAGCCAACTATTTTGCTTAGCATCAATGACAGTGTGACAGGCCTATAATTACCCAGGTCATCTTATTTGCCCTTTTAAAATATTGGCACAACATTCAGCTCTCTGCAATGTCTCTAGTGTTCCACAAGGTATTGAAAATCAACATTAATTGCCCAGAGAGTTCCTTCACAAGCTGTCTCTGAAATCTTTAAATATAAGTGATTTGGACACACTGATACCTGCTTTTAGGAGCTACTTTTTAATATCTTCCTGAGCTCCTATTAAAATGGAAAGTATTTTGTCATCATCATCAGCTGCATATACTGGGAGGCTTTTTTCATTAGTGTATTTTGGAAATATTTGGGAAACACTTCTGCCTTTTCACGGCTGTTATTGATCTTTTTTCTGTTACAGATCTTTTATTAATCTTTTGATAAAGATTTTCTGATTCCCAGTCTTGCTTCCTTGCAGGATCAAGCAAAACCCTGTTCCTGTGTTTGACATCTGTTTGCCATGGAAAATACTCTAACATCCCAGGCTTAGTACTACAGCTGCAGTGTCAGAGGACAAGAGTGAAAGAGGGTCAAATTTTGAGGTAAACTTGACATTTATGGTGTTATAGGCTCACCTGGAGGCCACAAACAAGACTTAAGTCTCTGTATGATTTCAGCATTGGATAACATACAGTCAAAGTATAAGAAAAAGGACCCCTAATAGAGCTGAAAGGGGGACACGAAGAGCCCAGTGACGCAGCAGTGACACAGCAGTCTTAGTTAGTGTAATGGGGAGGACAAATGTGTTTGACAGCCTGCACTGAAGCATTGCATAAGCCTTGTAGCATAGTTTTAAGATAAATGTAACCCGTGAACCCTCAGACCCACTGATGTCTGTCAAGCCTGATGTTCATTTGCTGAATAAGAAAAATATCAGAAAAGAAAATATTTCAGTTAAATTCTCTGGGATAAAAAAGCCTCTTTAAAACTGAGTAATGAGCAATGAGGGGATAGAGGGGGTGCTTGATGGGCTCTCAGCCTCTGCCGTGAACAGCTCCATTGTCAGTCGTACCCATTTCTCTTAACGTCACTTCTGGTGCCCTGGAGCTGCAGGTCTCCTCGCCAGTGGGGTCCCGCAATGCATAAACACCACCAAGCTGCTGCTCAGTAGTGGTAAAATCAGGGAAGGCTTCCCGTGCTGCTGCTGCGGCTGGTGGCCTGGAAAAGGAATGCTTTTGAAATTGGCTGCAGCATTCGCTGCTTCACTTGATTGTTTCCATCTCTGCATCGATCCCTGTGTCAACAGTGTGAGCTGGCTGTGGGTGAAGGTGGGTGTCCATTTGAAAAACAGTGAAAGAAAATCTTATACCATCTTTTATACAAAATGGACGCTGTCTTTATTTTAATTTCCAAAGCAAAAGCCCAGGCTGAGTGCAGCTAGCTTCAGACAGAAGGTTACTTGCATCCTTTATCACTTTGTGTCCGTAACTTTCTCTCTCTGTTGACTACATCTGCCCAGCTGGATGAACAACTTTTTTTCTTTCAGTCTTTTACCCAGTCCCTTTTTGTTAAGACTGTGGAGTCACATTCAGTTAAAGGTAAACCTAAGAAGTCAATGCATCCTATTGCTCAACTTTCAGTAGTAATCCTTGTATAAACCACTATAAAATGTTGGGTTAAAACAACGTAATAAAAGGTTTAGGTTTTACCAGAAATTCATACCATTCGGTATCTGACTTTGGTAACTTCATAATGAAAATTATCCCCTTTATTTCATGACAAGGTACTTTCCATTTCCTAAGGGGCTAGATCCAAAGCCTGCTACAGCTGGGAGTGGTCAAAGGAGGCATTCCTTATTCTAGTAATAAAATCTCCAGAGACATGATAGTTACATAGCTTCTGTTCACTTTTATCATCATAGAAAGCTCAATCTCAGTACAGAAAACCAACAGACAAAAAAATACTGTTTATACAGTACTTTTCATGAAGTCAAAGCATATTATAAAGCAATGTTATCAGGGAAAGACCCTATGAGGAAAAATACGCTCCTTTTACAAAACTGTTAAAATAACTTTTTAAGATTTTAACTCCCAGTGCTTGCATGCCATTTAATCTCACACAAATCTGTAAAAGAGGTATAAACTAAGTATAGAAATAATAGATCACAACCTTTTCTTTCCATGTCTTCTAACACAGGAATAAAATAACTTTCACCAAAAATGAAATGAACTTGCATCCTATCATTCTATGTCCTAGTGACGGATAAAGCCTCTTCTCCCAGGCAGTGTGCTGGTCCAGAACAGAGAGTCAGCCCCAGGTACACAGAGTTTTTATGTAACTGTAATATAAGACAACAGATAATACATAAGACAGATAAAAATCAGAGCAACAGTGGCAGCGTGTTAGCAGTGTTAATCTCAGAGGGGCATTCTAGCTGTTGCTGCTGACATTGTGGAATTCATCACCATACAAAATAGAGGAAAATTCAAGATATTATAAAGAGTATATGGATATATAGAATATCTGTATATGGATAATAAACATACATCCAGTGATGTGATTGTTAACAATAACAAAAGCATTGTGATGGATACAAAATTTTCTGTTTTCTGTTGGATTAGGAGAATCTCTAGTTTGATCATATAAGTCAGTAGCTGTGCTCATATCCTTGCCACCATGGAAAAGAGGCTGCTCGTTTTGGGCAACTGATGTTAGGACTGTTGTATGTTTCTTGCAAAAGCTTAAAAGAGAAAGGTAATGAAAGGTAAAGGAAATACAGGAAACAATTTGGCAGGAAAAGCATCTCACTACCAATAAAATTCTGTATACAGTTAAGGTTGCTGCTTTTTATCCATGAAGCCCTAAATCTAGTCTTTCCCTCCAGCAGTCTCTCTCTTGTGTGTTATCACCACATTTGCAAATGCCAGTGAGACTTGAATTGTAACCTTAATATGAAAGAGAGTAAATTTCCAAAACTTTGTACTAAATAGCCTGTTATCATTTAAATATCAGGGCGTGTTACAAAGCACATCTGTTTTTCTGGACATCTGGGATGTGGGGGGTGAGAGAGTATGGCATGGACAGAGTCTGAGATCCAACGGATTATTGGTATTCATTAAGAACAGATTTAAACATTCAAAGATTATGACAGCTTGTATAGAAGGTAGCATCATACCTTTGTGTTTTGTTATTGAAAGAAATATTAATAACTATTGCCAAATTTTTCCATGTTGTTGTCATAGTTACAACCGATAAACCCACGTTTCCTCTGTCAACTTTCTCCACATATTTCCCCCAAAGTACTGATAACTTGTCTATTTTCTTCCAAGTTCTTGAGTCCAATGAGAAACCAGCACTTTTCACATGTTTTCATCAGTTTATAAACTGTAAAGTATGGTGAACACTCCACTGGTTTGCAACCAGCCATTTGGTTTCTGAGGATATCATGAAGTACTAAATTTAATCCTTTCATTAATAGTATATCCCTGTTCTGTAAACCACAGAGACACAGTGCGCTGTGCTCACATAGGGAGTCACTGCTGCAACTCTGGTTGTTCTGTTCCAGAACCATATGCCACTAATATCTCAAAATTTCTGATCAATAACAATAATAGTCCTATTGTTATGTGATTATGACTTTGTTCTTTAACTTCGTTTTATAACAGTATCAACGATTTTACTTTACCAGATTCCTCCCGCCCCCTCCAAACAGACAAACAGGTGATAGTAAGCAGAGACCCATTAACCTGGTTTATTTAAAAAGTGCAACCGCTTGGTCTGCACTCCCTATCTCAGTAAACTGGATTGTAATATCCAAGTTTTCGTGGCTTATGGTTGAATGTTTAATGTGCTCTTTGGTTACCGATGTACTTTATGCTGCCAGAATTCACATATTGTGATCAGCATTTTTGAATGGCTTAAATTATAACCCTGAATTCTGTTTTCTACACTAGCTAAAAAAAAAATAAAATCAAGGAAATAGGAAGTACATTCTCTCTAACAGCATTATTGGTGTTTCCTGAACTGGGAAATAATGACACCAATTAACGTCTTTCTTTTTTTCCCTTTTCTTCCCTCTTTAAAGTATCCAAATGCACAAACAGGAGTCATGCCAGGTTAACTGATTGGCTGTTAATGAAACCTCTGTGTGAAGACCCTCCCTAATCTACTCAACCCTCCAGAGATCAAACAGAGAGTTAACAGAGCAGAGCAGGTTATATGTGATGGATGTGTGTGTATAAATCACTTCCTCAAAGCTAAATTGTTCCAATTCACTCGGTGGCAACAAACTGCAAAGGTTCTCACAGACATGTAACACTCCCTCCTCCTCCTCGGTAAGGATTATTGGCTGAGAGTTAGAAAACTCCTGGGAATCCAGGTAATATAGTAACAGGGTAGAAAGCAGCAAGTCAAGTAGGGAATAAAAGCAAGCATGTAAAAGAAATAATCGTAATTTTTGTCTTCTGATAAGCATTTTGTTGTCCCTGAGGGAATCCATCCTGTTGCTCCAACTTGTGGTGTTGTGTAGATAGCTTTGCTTAGATATTCTTAAAGAAGGTAACATTAAAAGACACGTAATGGCAAAAGGAGGACTGAAAGGCTCAGACTCTTACCCCTGTTCTGTATTTTAAGTTTATTACTTACACTAAAGACAATGAAGCTGAATATGCACATTTCAAGACCACAGTCATAGATCCAAATGTGGTAAGTTCAGTCTTTGTCCAGAGACAGAATATTTGTAGATGAGATTAATGAAGAATAAGTTCTTTGACTATTAAAAGAAAAGTCATTAACAATGGAAAAGAAATCCTAAACAGGTCATTGCTAGGATAAAAGAAGTACCTTCAGAGCATTAAACTTCAGGTCATTCCAGCCTACCATACTGACGGGGGTGAAATTCATCTCACCTCACTTTAGATGGCTATACTTGATCACTTTTAATTCCCTTCTTACAGGTACTCTTCTGTGTGTCTATGGCATGATTTATCTCACTCTATAGTCAATGCCTTTGGGTTAAAATGAATCATGCCTCTTTTCTTCTTTGGTTATGGAAGGCATGTGATTAATTGAAATACTGACATCGACGTATGGACATCTACATAAGCCTACAATATAGACACCTACGTATGTTTATATTGATATATAGACCTATACATTTGGTCAGATAAATCCTGCCCAAAGCAATATGTTCAGCAGCCCCACCTTTTTCCCTAAAGCCCCCTACGTGTACGTTTCTAAAGACATTCAAAGTATAAGCTTTCAATTTCAGTGGCATGCACAAACAGACAAGCTTTAAGACTTCAGTCAAATATCATTTGTAACAGCTGAGCTTAACAACAAAAAAGCCCCAGTCCTGTTTTTATAATGGACATACTGACAAATCCTCTGTGTTATAATAAGCATATGGATGAATACAATAAATTAGAACTGAAAGCCAACCAATGTCACTTCCTTCCCTATCCTGTGGAAAACATAAGTGTGCCTTTGTACCAGACAAGAATTGGTTTGGCTCAATTTATTGTGTGGGTAAATCCAAATCTTTAATCAAATCCCTGCTTAGTCTTAATGCCAACTTTTGCTCCTAACTTTGAAGATTTCGTTCCAGAGGTTCAGACAAGTCAGTCCAGAGAGCTATGTACTTCTCACACTTGATCAGCTGGGTCATCTGTATCTAGGGGAAAGGGTGGTGGTGGTGGGAAGTCAAACAACGGTGCAAAATAATTGCTCTTTCTCTTTTTATATAGAAAAAAGGAATTTTGTTGAAATGGCTAAGTCTTCAAAAGGCCATTTTGCAAAACAGAAATACACTTAAAAGCATATAATCTTTAGCTGGAGGCCAGACTGAGTATGTTTCTGATTACGCTGGTGACCCTTACCCTAAAATCCCTTTGTAGAAATGCCTTTATTCTAGACAACACACTGACTAGCAAATGATCTAACAGATTTCACAGCACATAAATTAAGACCTAATAAATTATTTCAAATTCAGACTCCCTAATGACAGAATCAGTGAAGCATTCCATTTACAATTGCAATTATCTAAACAATTAATAAATACAACTAAAACGAGGCATCACAGAAAAATATTTGATAGCTATTTACTATGGAAAAGACAGGCTAAAATTTTAAGCACTGGCTAAAACTGGTGAGGACTGGTTAAAACTTATTATTCATGGCTGGTCTAGATACCAGAATAGGAACGTTTCATTATGTTAGCTTAGCTGAGTGTAAATGCTCAGATATTAACCTCTGTTACTGATTAATTTTTATACTTATTTAGAAACGTTCAATTCTTTTAGTACTTTCACAGTGTAGTAATGTAATCACTTTAGCAGGAAAGGTTTTGAAATACAGAATATATATCCTATATATTAAATATATAATTCCAACACATTTCTTGGAGTTTATAGATATGGAAAGAACAATTGTACAATTAGGAAATGTACTTTGTTTATAGGTATAGCTCTGGCTGTATGTGGATGACTACAACACATATCAGTGTAAAGGACATACATTTATATTCTCTCCTCTCCCATATAAATCTAATAATGGGAACATATATCACCTATAAAATATAGAACAGCTTGCCCTTTGCACATAATGGCGTTTCCAAAATACCCTACTTTCGTCTGTTTTTTTTGCCATGCCCAGTAGCAAAGATCAAATGGAGAAAAAAACTAAAGAAAATGTCAGTTGTTTCTATTAATTAATTTATTTCATATATTGAGATATCTGCAATGAGAAAATTAAGACAGGCTATCAACAAATGACAAAGGAATCTATAATGCGTGTAGGTATAAGGTGCTTCTGTTCCAGAAATTTGTATTGTCTGAAGCACTGTTAGTGAACAGTAGTAGCACTGCTGCCCCAGAAATCTGTGCATCCATGATTTCTTAGGTTTTCATTGCACCCAGTGCAGTGGGACTTCCCTTATTTCTGCACTGCCATCAGAACAAAATACGTGAAGATTTTGAAATGTGGTACTGAGCTTGTAGGAGAGGTCCCCGCTGCTCACCCATGATGCTGAGCAGCAGAAGGTTGTTCATCAGAGATGGAACTCAGATGCTGCTGTCTTCTCAATGACCATGTCAAAAAAAGGGAAAGTGGAAAGAATATAACTGCTGTTGGTTGTTGGCTGCCACATGTAGTTGTCTTCCGAGTCAGATGATGCATTAATTTGAGAAGATGTTGGGACCTCAGAAACTGTGGGGCTAGTTGTTTTGCTACCAGATATGGTGAGGGTTCATTTTGGAGTGCTTAGGAGCTTTCAAGATTTCTGTGACTTCTGTTCAAATAATGGGTTCAAGCTCTGTCAGGGAACTAACCCATCTGGACCACTGAAATCGTCATCTAATAGCTCTGAATTATTCTTTAGGAGAAAGTTTTTCAATTCTGTTAATTTTTATTGGCTGAGAGGAAAAGTCAGTTCTTTCCAGAGGCTGTGGCTTAAGTATGAGATAACATGTTGGCACTGTGAGTCAATTATGAGCTTGTTACAGATTTTCAGGGTCTAGTTAAGGAACTGGGACTGGTGAGGAAAGTTCTGGTTTCCTTTGCATGTAGGGCTAAAGGAGCTCTTGCCATTGCTCTTTCCCAGACTCTTGGGATTTTCTGAGATCATGGACTTCTAGTAGAAGAGTTATAAAATAATCCGTTCAGCTGACCAAAATAGTGAAAATTAATTGCTGGTTTAAGTTGGTGGTGGTCCAGCAGAGTAATCTTCCGTATCTCAAATATGACATTCTTGTTCATGCAAAGTCTGTATGATTTTGTAGGCACAGACTGCTCCATACAAAACCTGAAATAACAAATTGTCTTTTTACCATAAATATCATATTAAACTTTGCACATTCATCCTTGACATGGTCCATAACTATTGTAAGCCTTCTTGTTATGAACCAATCACATCTGAAATATTCCATAAGAAATCCCATGCTGTTCAGACTAATGGCCAACGTGGCCTCTTACAGTGGCCCCTGACAGTGGCACTAGGACACTGAACATCAGCTGTGCCCATCCATCTTCTCTTCATCAGCCACCCCAGATTCCCTCCCTCCCACTTTTCTTTTGTAACAGTAGGTAGTAGGTTTTTGTTGCTGGTGAATTTAGCACTGCTTGTTACAAGAGCAGAAAATGTTCTACAGAGCCTTTGCTGGAAAAGGACTTAAAAATGTGAATTTTGCAGCACAACACCTTTCCAATGGAAAAAAATTTTCCACTGAATTAACATCAGTGCTTTTTTAAAGACTATATTGACTTCAAAGTTCACTTGATTCAATGCATTAAGTAGTGCTTTCCCTCATGTAGCTGTGTATAAGTTTCATTCCACATAATAGCAAATTCTAATCGTATCATCTCTAGAGTCAAATCCTGTGATCCTTACTGAGCAAAACTTCTGGTGTGGATGGAAGTTTAGCCTCAGTAATAACAGAGTGGTTCTGAGGTTTGTCCCTTTGTGAAATAATCTGTAGCTTTTCACATATTGCTGTAATGTACATTAATTTCCCTTTTTACCTTTAGCCTACACTGGAAGCCGTTTATGTATTTTATGGAACGCCAAGAAAACAATCATAAATCATCTATTAGCAATTGGATTACACAGTCTTCAGAAGCTGGTTAGATTTTCTTTGCCAAATATATTCTACTCCTTTTAATGCAGCTTGCTAGGAAAAAAAACCATCAAGCTGCTATACATGTTGCCTTTTCATTTTAATTGCTGGCATTTTATAAGGAATGCACACAGGTCCTAATTTGCACAAAGAACTTACTGTACATTCATCTGCAATATCAAATTCCATGTCTCGGTGGAAATTATATTTGCAATAATGCTTTGTGTCATAAAACTGCAGCGTATTATTTATTATACAGTCTTAATCTTATTACATTCAGTTGTTGAACTCTGTTTTAGCAGACTGAAACAGCAAGAGAAGCATTCATGTTAAAAATCAAGGAGAATCAGGGTTGTTAGGCAGGGATAATTCACTGCTTGTTCAAGTCATAAGTAGAAGGTGGACACCCTCCTGAGCTGCACCTGAGGAAAGGGAATGAAAAACCTCATCTTTGATTGAATCCAAAAAGACTTTCTTGAATAAACTAATATCAGTAGGGACAGTGGCTGTTCAGCACCTCTGAAAATGGATTATTCCAAACCTCCAGTTATGAATGCAATATTGAGGCACCAAAAAATTGGTTGCCAAATCTGGCAGTCTAGGCCTTTGGGAGTAATTTGTGCTGTGTGGACACTTCTGTCGATGGATAGCTAAAACAGGTAGAGTTGCAACACAAGCTTCTCATTTGGGAGTCAGCAATTTCTCTGGAAGACTGATCATTGCTATTTTAATTGATGATCATTTGTAAAAGAGTGACAAAGATGCAATGGCTTTCATTCTTGTTGTTAGAAAACTATGTTGAGTAGCACACATTATTAGTGGCTCTTTCATACCAATTAAAAGCTTAAGAGTTGTTCCTGCTACAGCACCTATTCATTTCCTCCTAGGAGCATAATTTGGTTTTCAGCAAACACCCAGAAAGGCTATGAAATATGAGAAATTCAAATCAATCTCAAGAGACTCTTCTGCCTGAATTACTAAGCAGTCTAGTACACTGTCTGAGTAAGAAAATGGAACAATGAACCTAAAAGCCAAACTCCTGACCTCAGCTCTTCTGAATTTTCTGTGTTACAGAACCTTTGCTTGAATTTTGCGCCTCAGTTTCATTCCAGTAGCCTACACTATGAGCCAGATGCTGTCTCTGAACCCAAAGTAAGGAAGATGAGGGGAGCTATTTATAAACATGGTTAAGCACACAAATAGACCTAAGGTGTAAAATGCAGACCTATATTTGTTTTGAAAAAGTAACAGCTAAATCTGCTTTGCCACTCTTATATAACAATGTGATTGAACAGTAATGTTTGCCATTAAAAACTAACACCTCCACTGGAAATATTCTATGTCCTTAGATTGACTGTGCCTCTAACTGCCTGTGACTGATGGAGTATGTTTCCTTGTTTTAAAATGGCATTCACAGACAGGATTATAATTTTGATTTTAAGGATCCAATCGTACATTCCTCACACGTCTGAAATGCCCAATGAAAACAGCAAGAGCTTTGTATTTGCAAGGAATGCAGGAACCGAGACTTTGTAGTTATTGCTCTTCTTTTTCTTTTTTTTTTTTTTAATGTTTCAAATGTGTACTAATAAGGTTCCTTTACTATCAGCTGACTTCATGATTTATATGTATTCTTTTTCATTGAAGGCATCCGTACCAGAATAAGAATGCCCAGATAAATACATTGTCTGCGTTAACTTCAGTCCCTAACAGAGTTAAACAAGGAAGAAAACTGAGTATAGATTATCTTTGTAGAAAACAAAGGCAATCCTAAAAACCTAAAAACTACCACAAATATCTAACATACAATTTGATTTTCTGCTTATATTATTTTGCTTCAATTCATAATAAAGTAACATTTCTGCTTCACTAGCACCTGCTGTGTATCACTGCAAATGATTATGTATAGCAGCACAGAAAAGGAGAATATACTGTTTGGAATGTACAAACAACCATATTTGAATTTATTAATATCATCATTCCTTCTGAAAAATGTGAACTGTTTAAACAAATAATCCTTTCGTGTTTATTCTAGAAAAACATATTTTCTTTCCCAGAAAATTACATGCAGCAATTGCTAACGACACTGGTGATTTGTCAACTATGGCATTCAACGAGATGAGAGCTTTGGGGTTTTTTATAGAAGCTGGAAAAAAGAGGCTCTGGTACCCAACTAGAAAGTGCTTGTGAAAATAGTCTGAAAGGAAAATAAACAAATACCTACTGCAGTGCATAGTTTAAGGTTAGCCTCAAACTCATTTAGACTGTTGCATGTGATGTTTGACCTCCAGTCACTCTTTTGTCAAGACACCAGGGATAGACAGTTTCGTATCTACATTTGGACACCTGAGCAGCTCAGTACCCCAGAAGTGCTGTGCATAAAATCTATGAAGAAAGAGGTTTTCCTGCAGCCCCCTGTGCTGCTGGGAGACCACATCCCTGTGGGGTGAGTGTGAGAACCTGCTGCAGACTGGAGTGGCGACTGGGACCCATCGCAGCCAGGCTCTAAGCAAAGAAAAGGAGTTTGCTCAACCCACTTAGGTTCTCCAAAGTCTTGTCCATACAGGCATTAGGCTTATTGCTATTACCCAGTTTGCCTCACAGATGTCTTGTGAAGGAAAAGAACCTTTGCCTTTGAGAAAGAAAAGATGTAGTGAGTGATCAACCTAAGAATATCCCCCCAAAACCCCCACAGGCATGCCATTGCCTGTTGCTGCCACAGCTGATGTCTTGGTGCTCACTCCAAGAATACAATTCACCAACCTGACTTAGACATCATAGTTCAAAGTACAGTGAACAGGAGGAGATAGATAGGTTTCAACACCCAGCACATCCAGCTGGGCAGTGTCCTGTGAAATAGCTGTTCTGCTGGCAGTAGAATTATTGACAACCTAACGCATCCAGAAAATGTAAGAAAGGGAGATGCCTATGAAGTTTGGTGTTTCATTTTGGGCTTAGATACCTACCTGCAGCCTTGACTTAGATGTCTCTGAATGCTAATTCAAAAAAACAAGCTAAGTCTTACAATATGACATCTCTTAGAGGACAGGCAGCTATTTTACATGTATTTTAGGGCACGGCCAGAGGAAGCAGAGCTGAATGCCTTTCACACAAGAGCTTAGTGGCTACAGAGCTTGCTGGGGCAGATCCTGGCTTTTATATCTTATGGGACTAAGGAGAAGAAGCAAGAACGGCGTTAGCTCTGCAAACGAACAATTAGGTTACTTTGCTAAGGGAAGAAAGTTTTTGTGTTCCAGTCATTACCTCAGTATTTCTGTTTTTATCCAGTGCTTGTTTAATGTGGAATATATCAACAGCTAAGGTACCTGGCAAGTTCCTATGTGATTAAGTGGTTTATTAATGTGGGGATTTTGTGGATCACTCACCGAAACTGCTGTTTTCAGGTTTTACACTTTGTGCCTGAAAGAGATCTCTTGTAGTGTACATCTGGCTCCAACTTACTGTGCATAACAATACGACCTTCATAGCACTTCTGTATGGGATATTTAGTTCGCAGAGGTACTACCAGTAATTTTAGGCATGATAATCTACAAACAACCCCAAAGTTAAATGCACTAGTATGTCCATTTTTTGCTCTGCTATCTGTCCCAGAAAGTGTTTCCTGGGCTGTTAGCACTAGCCTTGTGTAAAGGCAGAAGAGCTACTTATGTTGTTTCCATGATTTGAGATGAGCAGGAGATTCTGCTGCATCAGCCTGCCATAGGCACTGCCTGTGCAAGACCAACCCTTGAGAGGGAGGACATTAATTTCTCTTACCTCCCAGGCTCTCATGAGACTTCATGGAAACACGGTCTGTTGTTCCATGCTCCAAGCAAGATTCATGACACCTTTAGATGTCCATGATATAGATGGTTACCTCTGGGCTACCCACACTGGCTCTTTTTATAGTCCACAGAGACAGGCATTTCCAGCAGGCAATTCATTGCTTTCTAATCTTCGGGTGAATCACACCCTATTTTATTACCTGACTAGCTCAGGTGCAAATGTCTGTGTTTGGCCAGAGGGTTCCCACCCGTTTGTGCCTAGCTGAAGTGACAATTTCAAATGACTGCTGAGCAAATGACGGCTATCACCCCATGCACATTTGGAGGGAGAGGTGGTAAAAAGAAGGGGTTGTGCACCCTTTCCTCTCCATCAACACCCTCAGATAGTACATATATGCTCAGGATCATCTGAAAACAGTAAAGGTTGTGCTGCCTTCCCAGACAGATATCAGCAAGATCCACATCGTTACGTTTGCTACTATTATGTCATATGAAAAATATGCAGAATATTTTTTTTTTAGATGCTTTGATGCCATCTGCATCATTATAACGCTGATGCTCACTGGTCACCCTTCACAGCTCTAGCTTATTCTGTATCCAGTTCCAGGGTTTTTTTGTGTGCATCAAGAATCTGTGATGGCTAAAAAGGTGGCAAACTTTGCCAAAAAAGAAAATTGAAGAGAAAATCAAAGACGACATTTCCGAGACATCTTCTCCAAAATGGCTCCAAAGTTTTCTCTAAATGTGTTATTCTGTTCTGCAGTATTGAAATAACTTTAAAATGCAAAGAAATATCTTGTCCAATACCAGCAGCTGTCTGTAGTGCTCCTGGTGTACTCATATGTATAAAACTTTTCAATGGTTCTGGAATAGCATTAGTTAAAATATTCACTTGGTTTCCCTATTTATGTGTTTCTTTTTGAGTGCCATGCAATATTGATGCTGTCAGTTAATGCAGAAAGCCACATCAGCAGCTGGATAAGAGTTCATCACAAATAATGGCACTATTTAAAAGAATGACCCTTATCATCTACATAGATTGTTTTCTGCTTTGATATATTTTTATTGCAAACTCAAATAATTTTCCCTCAGTATGTGTTAAACAATAGATTACTCCTAATGTAAAATTACCACAAGGCAACTATTTATATATTGCCACTCTTTAAAATCACATAACTAATGGTTACAACTGCAACTTTATACTGACCTTTTTCTTTTTTCCAAATGAAACCATCATAATTACATAATTTGAAGCACTTTCTTTAAATTGCAGCCTGTTACCTATCTTCTGCAATAACATGTTTTTAAATTATAATAATTCAGTGCTTTTAAATCTGATACTCTCCACCCTGCTAGCACAAGGACTCCGTGCTAGATGTCAGTGGCATTCCATGTAGGCATAGGAATCTCCACTAATGAACCTGAAGCAGATGAGGGTCATCGTTAATGTTTGACTGTGTATTTACAGAGGGCGGTTTGATGGGGAGTATGGGCAAAAGTAATAGATCTCCCACCTTGCTTCCTTAGCCATAAATACTGCTTAAGAACAAGTGGCTTGTGTTTAGGTATACACTTAGACAGATTTCAGCCAAGCTAATGACCAAATATCACTGAATTTCCACAGGCACATGAAATGTAAAAGTTTTTTTTCCTTTTTCTCCTGAATAATGTTTTGTTTGAACCTCTGCAACACAAAGTGGATCACAAGCATGTCAATCCCTGGCAGCAGGAAAGGAGTACCTTTCACAGGCTGGTAAATTAGAGGGCAAATTCATGTGAATTCTGCAGGAGAGAGGGTGAGCACGGAGCAGCCACTCCAGTGAGGAGACACATGATTGTTTGTAAAACTACCACACCACCATCTCAAATATGTATCCGCACTACCTAGTTTCAAAGGGCAGGGAATTAAGCAGGGAATCAGCCCATTGACTTCAGCTGGCTTTAGATCAATGCCACCTCTTTGCTACAAATCCATGAAACCACTGTGAGAGGCTTTAAAACGTATTGCTGGATATCCCATTCCCACATCCTGCAGAACGGCGATTATTTGGCAAAGCAATTGTCAGTTTAGTATTGCTTCTGTAAAACACAGTTCTCCTTAGCTTTGGTGCCCTTTATTATCTGCCTTATAACATTTTTATAATAAGGTGTACACAAAAATATTCACTGAAACTGCTGCTAGACCTACTGGCAGTATGCCACTTCTAAAGACACTAGAAGATTTGTATTTTTTTCCTACTGAATATTATTTCTTCTGAAATTAGACCTTATTTATGCTGGATAAAATCAAATATGCCATGGAGCGCAGGGCTGGACAACAAGGTGATAAATATGCTTGAATCCCACCTACATTTTATTTTTCATCGTGAGCGCCAGCAGCCAAGTTGGGTGATGGAGAACTGTGTCAGTGCAGACAGTGGCACAGGCAGTGCACAAATAAATGCTGTTGCTTTCATGTGGTGGTGGCGAGCACTGAGCTGGGGGTGAGGGGGGAGAACATGACTGCGTGTGTTCATGGGGTTGGAAGGGCCATCATGTTTCACAGATTCCCAACAACAAATTCTGACAAGTGAAAAATGTTTGGTTTTAAAAAGTCACACAGCTCGCCTTTTTTAAACACTTTCAGTATTTATTTAACCTAGTAAATAGGTTTATTAGCAAGGTTCCATTCTTTGTAGTTTAGGTAATGGATTTACCATATGTTTATGCTTTAAGGACTTGTGTAGGACTGCTAACACCTATTTCTCCACCTCCTGTCTCAGGGGTTAAGACCTTGGTACATTGCCAGTTTACTGCTGTGGTCCCTTCCCCTTGTATAATTACAGTCATTCCCAGAGTGAAGGAAATTCCCTGAGCTTTTGCTCTAACTAGCCACAATGTTTCACTACAAAAAGGCACTTCTTTAAAAGAAGAAAAGTAATAAAACTTTCACATTATTAACTCTTTCCCTTTTAAAAGAGGCTGAAAAATGCCATTGTACCACATTAAAGACCTTTACATAAGACTCACCATTGGCTAATGAGCCTTGTTGTACAATCTACCACATGCAACTGCCTTCAAGTGCTGCTTTTAACTTAACCTTGATGTAGTGCCAGGAATGTGCAAAGGATATACTTTGATGGTGGGGGCAGTCTACTCTCCCTGCCCCCACTTTCCATATTGATGCACTTCAAAATATCTCTAAGATTTAAATTATACTGTTGTTTAACAGAGCAACTGGTTTATGTCCCATAAAGGAGGAATGAGTAATTATCTGTCCTATAGAAATAAGCAAGTAGATCAGTTATTTATAATAGAAATGATAGGAAATTTTTGATACCTTGTGCAGTGACTTTCTTCCTGCAGATACAAAGCACTTCATAAGCATCCTCAGAACTCCACTGTGAAGAAAGTATCATAATCTCTGCTTTATCATTGATAAAACTAGCTCAGTGACCTTCCAGAAGATGACACAGAGTATCAGTATCAGAAACAGGATCTGAAGAATTTTTACTTGCAGTTCCCTCTTTGATTATGAGTCATTTCCTCCCATCACTGGAGTGAATTATTTTGGTAGCAGTGCTACTGGAACTTGTTTAAATTTCATGTTATGGCCAGATGTGTTCTCCATAGAAACACATATTTGATTTATATAATAATATTTATAACACAGGTAATATTCTGAAAATATTTTGGAGGCTCTTATCTGACATTACTCTTTCCTTGAATAAAATGACTATGATATTGAAACTGAATCCTAAACTTTCCATGAAGACTATTTATAGAAATGTTAATTTTCTTGAGCTTTATAGAG
Organism: Balaeniceps rex; assembly: GCA_013401315.1. Lineage (NCBI taxonomy): Eukaryota > Metazoa > Chordata > Aves > Pelecaniformes > Balaenicipitidae > Balaeniceps > Balaeniceps rex. The sequence continues at coordinate 30,851 of VYZW01003555.1, read as the reverse complement.
TTGATTGACTTAACTTTTGTCTGTTATTTCCTTGATTGCATACTCAAAACATATAGGAGCTGTTATCTAAAGGTTTTAATTTTCCATCATTTGAGAATTTTGTGAATGAAAAGAGTGTCTGATATTCTTGAAACAAGACATGAAAGGTCATTCACAAAGGGTATAGTCAAGGGTGAAATGGATGACAGAGCATGGGAAAATGAATAGCAAGGGGCTAACAATAAGTTTTGCTAAATGTATCCCAAAAGTCAAGGTAAAAAATATTTTCTTGACTTGGATATGAAAAGCTTGGAAAGTCTCCATGAGACAATTCAGAGCCTGGTGGAAGTGGAAATTGAAATTCCTTTTATTTTCTGCCATGCTTCCTGCATCCATTGTGCATGCCAGGCAATTTACCATTTGCTTTAGATTTTAACACAAAAAGTCCAGGGTGATATTTTGAGTAGGTGAAGTCTTAACAGGACCAAACCTGGGACCATGTCATAGCTTCTGAAAATACCACCCTAAGTTTACAAAAGTAATCAAAAATATCTGGGAAACTGTGGGGTTGTCCAGAAATCTTCTATGAATTTTCAACTTCACAGGACAAGATGACTGATAAAATTACTAAAACTGAGTATGAATTGCCTCCTTTGAGTAAAGATTGAATTAAATCTTTCAAAAAATGCAAAGGTGATTAAAAATGAGGCTTCCTTCCATTCCATCCTCTTCAAAGTCAGGAAAGAAAGTATTTTCCACATGCGAGCTTCTGACAGTGGGAGGAGAACTTGTGCTTAATTTTGCAAATTACCAGGTGGCATGAGTGTTGAATCACAGTAAAGTGAAAAACAAAAAGATTACAAAAGGGCATTTGTATCTTTTTTTTCTTTTTATTACTGCATATTAACCACTCACTGTCATTGCCAATCCAGTTCTCTCTCTCTCTTTCTAGAATAGCCTTCTAAAGGAGAAAATTTCATTTTCCAAATGTAATTTTAATTTCTTATTTAAAATATTGCCTGTAATTATGAGCAGTTTTGACCACTTCACAATATGGAAGACTGACTAGAACTGGTTGAGATAGGCTAAGATTTTTTTTTCAACAAATACATTTGAGTAGCTTTCATTTCTTAATTTGAAAAGAAATATTATTTCAAGTTTTGAAGGTATTTATGAAATGTGTTCTGAAAGATTTAAGATATGCCTTTTTAATGAAAATCATGTGGTTATGGTTTTATTCCCCAGTCAATCAAACATTTTGCTTCCTTTTAAAAAGAAAAAATGATGAAAAAAAGACACACGTTTAAGAAAAAGGGTCAGTTTTTGCAAAAATGTTGTGGTTTATTTCATATTTTGAAAGAAAAAAAAACCCTATCAACTTTAAAATATCAAAAAGCCCTGCTATGTGATAACTTGAGACTTAAAAAGGGGATTCTCTGATCAATGGATAATGATAGTAGATGTAAGGTGAAAGTTAAGGTGATGGTAGAGGCATCAGAGAAGCATGTATAGGTTGAAGGGAGAACTGGAGGGGTAAAGGTAAAAAACCAAGAAGCTTGAGACTCAGACAGGGCAGGACTTGGAAAGTGTAAAATGCAACAGTTTCCCTGACCAATTTGTCTTCACCCTGCATCGAACTTCTTATAGTCATCATAAACATCAGGACAGTTTGGATGATTACAGAAAAGAGTTATGTTGAAACCAAACAACTTGATGTTATTAGAAGCAGAAACCCTTAAAAGAAATATACAAATATGTCAGAGAACACAGCACTGTCATTTCCTGAAAAATTACCTGTATGTATATGAAATGTGATTTTTGACATGAATTAGAATAAGAACCCATATGAGCTCTGCCTGTGCTGCATTCAGTCTGCTCACACAAGCAGAATTGTTTTATTTTCTCTCTTAGTCCCCCCAAATGGTACAAAATCACTGCTAACATTCTTCCTTGCACGGTGTTTGCTAATTAACTCTTCAAGCACTGGCATGTGTTAGAGATTAGTCAAACATGATTTGTTCTTTTAATATCTTTATGGAGAAAGGATCAGGCATTTCCATTTAATCAAGTTATCTTTTTGAGACAGAATTTCATGTCATTAAATTTATTATATACTTAAAGATATTTTCTTACTGGCTAAGGAATTCTGGGATTTACCAGAATCCTGTGATTTTCACTGGCTTCATTTAAATAACAGAATTGTTGATCTTGTTTTGCAAGGCACAACTTTGCAATCAGAAATCAGTGGTCTTGCTTTGCAAGGAAAAAAGACGTACAAATGACTGCTGTTCTTCCCTCCAGCTAGAGGAACAGAAACTTCCATTGAAGTGTGACCAGGCAGTTTATTTGAGCTGCAGAAATGTAGAAATAAGTGGTTGGACGTGCATGAGGACAATCCTATACAGTTGTCAGCCAATTAATATTTCTGTGAGAAAAAAAAAATAATGTATTTAGTTACTATCTAATAGCTTATGCGGATATTATCTTCCAGCCAACCATGCTTGTGAATGGGTTAAGAGCACTTTAACAAAATCTAGATCCTCTGATGTTTTGGCTTACTGGTGTTTGTAGGAGTGTCTGTAACTCCACAGGTTGCTGCAGCCCTCAGTTCGGTATTAAGGCCTTAAAAGCTATGTTGTTCTGAACTTGTTGAAGTTGCTTCAGAGAAGAGCTATGATGTAGTAAATAATTTTCCAGGAGAGCAATTTGCTGCTAAATGGATAGAAACTCTGGAGCCTAGTGAATAGCAACGTTTCTTCTTTTTTTAGAGGACACTGTCCTTGTATAAGGACTGTCAGGCTGAAAAGATGAAGAAAAGTAAGAAGGAACTTGGATATTAAAGTTTTTTCTGGATTTCAGCTTCCAAAGTTCGTCAGTTGTTTCACTAAAACTATTTTCTTTTATTCGTAAATCTCTTATTTATAAGCTCCTCCTTCCATAATTCTATTAAAACAAGACATTAAAAATGACACAACTTTATGTTCTGCACTGGTGTCTGGTGGCCTGCTACCACTGTAGTGCATCGCTTTGTAAGTACAATCCTGAACAGACTGTCTCACTTCTGCACTGTACTATAGAGTACCTTTGCAGTGCACTGAATGGTAACTGTGACTGTAAATCGTGGACTGAAAAACTGGAAATTCGCTGAAGCCTCTGATATGCAGTATAAATATCATGATGGGTAGTGTAGGAGTAAACTGAAAAGAACTGAAATTAGAAGGGACTTCTGGAGATCATCAAGTCCAAGCTCCATGCTCAAAACAGGGTCAGCTAGAGCACTTTGCTGAGGGCCATGTCCAGTTGGCTTCTGAATATCTCGAAGAATCGAGACTTCACAACCTCTCTCAGGAATCTGTCCCAGTGTTTGACCACTCACATAGTAAAAATGTTTTTTCTCATGTTTAGACACAAATAACGCAGTTTGTGCCTATTGTTGCTTGTCCTTTCACTGGGCACTCACTGAGCTCTGGCTCTTTCTTCTTACTCCCCCCATCAGGTATTCATACACCTCAATGAGATCCCTCCCCAAGCCTTCTGGGCTGAACGGTCGCAGTTCTCCCAGTCTTTCCTCATAGGAGAGATACTCCAGTCCCTTAATCGTCCCAGTGGCCCTCTACTGGATTCTCTCCAGTAGGTCCATGTGTCTCTTGTACTGGGGAGCCCTGAACTGGACCCAGCACTCTAAGTGTGTCTCACCAGTGTGGAGCAGAGGGGAAGGATCACCTCCCTCAGCCTGCTTGCAATGCTTTTCCTCATGCAGCCCAGGATGCTGTCGGCCTTCTTTGCTGCAAGGGCACGTTGCTGGCCTATGTTCAACTTGCTGTCCACCAGGACTTCCAGGTCCTTCTCTGCAAATCTTCCTTCCATCCAGTCAGCCCCCACCTTGGTGAAGGCGGGTATTCCTCCACAGGTGGAGGACTCGCCACTTCCCTTTGTTGAACTTCATGTTATACCTGTTTGCCTCATTTCTCCAGCCTGCCGAGATAGACATGGTGTATCAGCCACTCATCCCAGTTCTGTATTATCTGCAAACTCTCTCCCACCCTCCAGGTCACTAATGAGGATATTAAACAATATTGGTCCCAGTATTGTCCCCTGGGGCACACCACTGGTGATTGTCCCCCAGCTCAACATTGCACTGCTGACCACAACCTTAAACAGTATTGGAAACATGTACAGTGAATACCAAATTTAAAAGGCAGAATCCTTGTACAATGGGCACAGAGAAAAAAAGGGAGAAAGATGACTTTAAAACGCCAGCCATCCTATCTGCAATGACAGTCTGATGCTGAAATATTTGACAGCGTCCTGAAAGTTTTTTCATGATCTATAGGCAATCACAGAAATCTTTGGAATTAATGGGTGTGCCTACCACATTAGATGGGAATAAATCATAGAACAATTAAATATGCATTGGACTGTAAGGGAAGTTGTGATTGGGGAAAAAATGAGAGGATAGAAGGGTTGTCCTTGATTGCTTTACTGGCCTGGACATGCACTGGGGGAGTGGTGCATAACCACATGTGACAGAAGGATGTGACCAGAGCCATGGGTCACAGGAGAAGGTGGACAGTCACAGCAGAAGAGGACAGTGTACCTGGAACTACAAGGAATCCAAGAATGAAAGAGTTTTTTTCTCGGGGAAAAACAGGTAAAAGGGAGCATGACTATCAGGAAAGCAAGTGTGGGTTTTTGAATGAGGAAATTGTATAATGCTAAGTGCTTCTGTTGTATTCAGGGATTCAGGAATGGTCTATTTTTCCATAAATAAGTTTGCCACCAACATTATGAACTGGTCTTAGACAGACATGGCAACTGTATTCTTACTTGCAGTGGATTATTCACTGTCACTGTGTTGTACAGACTGACTGACAGAATGCAGTTCTTGCTAAATAAAGTGTAAATATGCACACTCTCTTTTACCAAGAAGTTCCTTGGTCTCACCAATTGGTTGCAGTTATATCTCTAGTATTGGTTCATCTGGAAAGAAATATTGGAAAATCAGTGCAGCAATGAATGTCTGGTGTCTTCTAAACCCAATCTTCACTCATCTCTCTATATTACATTATAGAGAAACCCAGCAGAGGTGTAGTGAATACTGTGCAGAAAAGGGGTCATGAACTGGAATTTTACTCAATGTCTTTGGCAATTTTGCCAATTGCTTGCACTGTCAAAGGCCACCCCTGGCCAGAACAGAGGGATGGCATCATCTTTCCAGTCATGCAGATCTACTGTACATAATCTCACTGGATTTTGCCTCCTACTGTCTTGGCAAACTTCAGGTGTTGGCTCAAGTAAGGATGATTCACTGCTGGCAGAAAGTCACCAGGTCTCAGAGGAAAATGAGGTTCAGCCTATGTGCTCAAAACTGGAACAGAGCACAAAAGCAGGCAGGATCTGTCTTTCACAGAGTGTTTTACGACTAAGGAAAAACTACTGGGAGCTACTGAACATCCACCAATCCCTACAGCCCTTGGAGATGAGACTCCACATTAAAAACTGCAGTGATGCAGTGATGACTGCAGTGTCTGCGATGTCGGGATTACTTAAATAATTCATGTCCTTACACTCTGTATCTTGTTATAAATATTAAAGAAATCCATTTAATCCCATGTTTACCTTTTGCTTTAGCTTCTTCCTTTTGTCATCATTCTGTGCAACAATATTCACACAGTTCTCTTGTGTGCACAAGCTCCCCAGATTTTCTATTTTACACAAAGATAACTTGTTTACACAGAGTTTTCCAATTCACTTTTACACCATGTCAACAGATTGAGTTGTGATCTCTTGGCTCATGCCAGCAGAATGGGAATTTAATTATCAGAAGAAAGGTAAAGGTGCAGTGATTTTGTATCTCTTTATTTTTGGGGCCCCCAAGGAGGATGAAAAAGATTCCACACATCTTTTCAGTTAGCCAGACTGTCTGCTCAAATGTGATTTTGCAGATAATGACAGTAATAGCTCACACAGCACATTTGTATCTATGTTTAAGAGCTATGTAAAGCAGTTTGAGCTGTTGCACAATGCCAAATGCTCTCCTTAACCCACAGTTTCTCCTGTCATAATCTAAGCTGATAAGGTCCTTGCAGTCACAGGGTAAAAAAGACTGTGACTAGGGAGGGATTGGTGCAACAGGGATTGCTCTCTTACATGCTGAAGATAAATTAGCCAGAGAAATTATATCCTTTTTGGTTTTATTGTTGTCTAAATCTTTGCAACAATTGTCAGCCAAATAACCTTGGGATTTGTGTATCACTTTGCAATTCACTGGAGAGCAATGTTCAGAATAAGGTGTTCAGCCCATCTCTGGCCTTTCCTCATAGCTCTCCCTTGCACAAAGCACTTTGTGCTCTATGTGATATAAGTATAATTTCTGTCTTGGTACTTTAGCTTATAATATCAGATAGCAGCAGAGGTTTTGAGATTCATGACGGTAAGACAGTCTGAAATCTTGAACACTGTGACTCCTGGTAGCTCACTGAAGAGCAAAGCATGCTTGAAAAATTTTGAAATTCTGTTCAAAAATGGATTTTTGTGGGAAAACTGCTTTGCAAGATCTACTCCTGCCTTACATAATGGGTACAAAATGGGTCTTGTAGCTGAGTCCTATTTCTTCTTTATAATCTACAAAACTGAAACTCCATTTTATATGAAAGCGCAGTCCTATAAAGCAGATGGTGGGAGACAGAATTAGTGCATGGGAATTTTGAAAGCGATTGTACTTCAGCGGGTCATACCTCTCTCTCAGCTCACTGAGGGATCTGAAATCATCCTGTAGGTATAATATTAATAGTAAGCATTGTTCATATAGATTTTGATGTTCCACTTCATGCTTTCTAGCTATTGTGCTACTTAAAGCATTATGGGTGAACAGTAGTTTGAAATACTTCAAATAACAGCTATTTCACACCATTTTCAACTGACAGTCAAAGAAAAACGTCTTGCAAAAGTATCCTGGCAACAGGGCTTATAGCATCAGCGTAATTCTTGTACATGTATTAGCATGCTGTGGAACATCACTGTGTTCAGAGAGGAGAGCTGCAAATACCTTTTTTATCCTGAAGTAGCAGTTTTCCTGAACTATAGCAGTGATGATTAACTAACCATCCAAACCAGGGTATTTGTGTGGAAAAGACAATAAAAGTCAAATAAAATCAGGTTGCATAAGCCCTTTGTAGGAGTTTACCATTATTTGCATTAATAAGCTCTCTCCTGATTTAGAATTGGCAATCCTCAACCACAGGGCTGTTAAACTAAACCCTCTGAGTTTAGATACTCATATGATGCTACAGATCTTTAAAATGCTCATGAGTGATTTAGAAGTGCTTACAAGAAACATTCAGTGGTGAAACCTGCAACTTTGTGAGGGAGGTGGTAATTTTCACAAAGCCCTTCCATTGGGCAAGAATAATAGTTTCAGCCCAACCAACAGTGCTTATTTAGTCACAGGCAAAGTAAACAGTAGCCTACAATGACAGACTGCCTGAGATGGCAGATGAGGACATGCAGTGCATTGCTTGAATAGCCCGTCTCTGCCTCCTACCTGCACTGCCTTCTGCTCTTTCGGTGCTGTCACTGAGCAAGGGATTGTGTTTTTGCACCAAGAAGAGAGAAGCAGTGGGAGTAGGAAGCTTAAATTGCCTGCGTTCTTCCCAGCTTTCTGGCCTGGCCCTGCTCCTTCCCCTCCAAAGCACCTTGTCGTCATTTCTGCAGTCAAAATGTCAATTTTGTGTACACTGTCAGGAAGCCTTGAAACCAAGGAAGAAAGTGCCCCAAATGACTCCAAGTGGGGAATCAGTTCCAAAAAGCAGAGTGCCAGGGAATGCCATGGGGTCTGGT
>VYZW01003555.1:0-23016 GCA_013401315.1 Balaeniceps rex | reverse complement strand
TGGTAAGGATTCTACTGATTTATAAGTAAAAGAGGTACAACTGCAATGGCAATAGGTAGCGATATGAATCATAAAAAGACATTGGGTATATCCAAGCTTCTCTTAAATGTTTCTGTAGGTAGCCAAACTTCAGAGGGCTCAAATTTGTGACATAATTCAGAACAGAAGGGGAAAAAAAAAAGAAAAAAAAAAGGTTGTGATATGTGACTACTGTAACTATGTGAAATACTTGAAATAGAATCTCTAGAAGTGTTGAACCGAACAAACAATTTATTTTGTGTGTGCGTGTGTGTGTGTGTATACTGTTCCAGCAGAATTAATCCCAGGTCAAGTACAATCTAGACATGTTGCTTGCTTCAGCCACAACAGGTATCACCTGTTTTCACATACCCAACATAAAACCAATATAAACATTATACCGTATATGCTGGCTAATTCAGCAGGGATGTGATTCTGTGATGATGCATGTTTGAAGCTGAATTTGTACTGCAGGTGATATGAAAGTGCTTGGATCCAGTATTAATAAATATAGGACCACACAGACCACAGAGTCAGAAAACTTGAGCTATATGGGCTGCTTGATTGAAACCTGAGATTTCTAGGGCAGGGTGAGTGAACTTGAATAGAGTGAATCTTCCATGAAGTGCTTCAGTGTTTAACTTATCAATCAAAAACTCACTTCCTACCTGCACAGAAGTATCTGCTGATAGCAACTTCTTTGTGTATCTGTAGCTACAACAGATGTTATGATAAGGAAGATTATGGACTGTGCAAAAGCTCAGAAACTTCAGTTAAGCTTTTAATTTTTGACTGGCATTCTGTGTGGCTTGAGCATATCTCTGAATATCTCTTCTCCCTCAGTAAAATAGGGATAATTGTATAACATATATGAAACATTTGAACATGATGGTGTCCAGGATTGTATAGGTATGTAGAGAGCATCAGAAATGGATATGTTCTTTGCATCTTCACCCAACTTAAGAATAACAGAATTTACTGAGCAAAAAATTATTTATATAGGGTTAATTGACAGCTGTTGGTGCAACCAACAAGATGAAAACTCTGAGCTCTCATCATTAATTAACCCTGAGCATTTTATCGGTAATAAACTTGTAAAGTTTCAGATGGGGTAAATGTGTCCTAGCTCTCTAAAATCCCTCTAAGTGCAGTTGGTTAAAAAGTTCTTCCCACTTTGCTCTATAATAATATGTAATTTTGAGTAGCTGCAGCACAGTGTACTGCAGGTGATGACAGTATTTCAGTGGCAGATGAACTTTTTCCTGATGAACTGGACTCTCAGGTGAAACAGAGCTTTTGATGACTTGAGGCTTTTGGAGTTTCGAGTCCCACTGCATTTTGGCAGGATCCTTCTATGTGAGGAGTGTTTGAAGAAGAAACAGATAGCAAAGAGTAGACTATGTTGGCTTTTTGCATTGATTCACCAGGCATTTCTACAGTGCAGCTGTGATTGAGAAATGGAAATACTATAAGCTTGATGATCTAATGTCAATGATCTTTAAGATGCCTCCTGATGTAAAGCAGTGGCATTAATTTGATGTATCATAGCAGCTTGTTTTAGCCACATGTTTACTTGTTCTAATTTTTAAAAAAATTTAAAAAAAAATGCCTTTTACATAAAAATTAAGATGATTAAAACCATTTCTGTCTAGTTAAATCTAATGTTAAAAACAGAAACTAAAGGCACCGGGAGCAAAAAATGATAGGCAATGGGATATAGGTATACAAGGACATATTTATATTTTTGAAAATATTTGTTTTTTCTGTTTTCTGTATCAATAAAGAAGGAAACATAACATAACATAAGGAAAATAGTGCTTAGCAAGCTGAGCAATTCTACTGCCACCCTCCATCTGCCTGTCCTGTTACTGTGATGACACAGTGAAAAGGGACAAAAGCAGCTACCAACAAAGAGAAGTATTCCCACTAAACACCTGAAGCACTTTTCATGGAAGACAAAGACAGATGAAAGAGGGAGACAGGTAAGGAAGAGGGCTAGGAAGAGAGCTTTGCTGAAACCCTGCTTAAAATAGGATGAAGTGTGCGAGAAAGAAGGATCAGAGGGCAAGACAGAAAATGAGAACTGTCATCGGCAGGGCGACTTGCCACAAGACCTTTCGTATTCTAAAGAGGACCACAGGAAATTTCCTGAGGGCAGAGGTAGCAAAATATTGGAAGACAATTATAGCTGTTTTAAGTGGACAGAACTCCTCCAGGCCTACACAAATTACATCCTTGAGTCTGATGAGGAAGCAGTGAGGGAAGAAATAGGAAAAACCTTGGCAAGAATTCTGAAATTTTGCCAAGGATGGCAGTGACCCCAGAGAAAGGGACAGATGGCTAACTCAATTCCTGACACTAAGAAATTAGTAGGAGCAACATGCCCATAAAGTTGACTTCTGCTATGAGGAAGGACGGGGCTCTGAGCAACCTGATCTAGTTGATGATGTCCCTGCTCACTACAGGGGGGTTGGACCAGATGACCTCTAAAAGTCCTTTTCAACCCAAAGCATTCTATGATTCTATGATTCTATGATCAGCAAGGTTTTTCAATAATTTTCATCACTGTTGTGTACATATTCTTATGCTTCCTAGAAAACAGGGTGAACTAGGTGATCTCTTGGCATCTTCTGAAGTCTTGCATTTTTAATTTCTCTGATTTAAAATAACTTGGCAATGTCAGTTGTACTGTGAGAAGAAAATTAATTTTAAAATAAAGAGAATTTTCCTTCATCCTGCTATAGATACAGACCTATAAAACAACTCCATTAGGGGGAAAAAATCTGAAAAACAAAGATGATGTGAAATATGTGAGTTATTGTGCTGTATATAGCCAAGACAAGATAATAGTATATTTGAAGTCGTTCAAATGGACTTTGAAGCCTGGTGAGAGGGTGGAGCCAGAGAGGACCAGCAGTCTAACATTTTCTACACATTTCCCTATTAGGTGTTGCTTCCTTTATGTTTCTGTTTTGAAACACATCTAACAAGGTACTTAACTCCTACAGAAATTATTACTCCCTCAGACACAGTTGAAAATACAGCTTAGTTTATATTCTGGTATTTAACATCACTAAACTGAATAATATTCAAGATAGGGTAGGAGAGCTTTGTAAAAACCTCTTCTTGTCAAAGGAATTGCTCTCAAGCATCAGTTAAGACTCCTTTCACTTAATGGAGTGAAATATTCCATTCATTGTGCCTGAAAAATCATCCTGCAAAAACTGCTTCTGAAGATTGTGTTTGATCACTTTATCTCATGTTTCCTCTCTGATAAACGAAGAAACGGACTTAAAAAAGACTAGGAGGTAAAGATGTAGTACAAAAAAACCCCAGCTTTTATTGAATGGAGAAGCATAAATGCTACAACTCACAAATGATTACATTTCCCAAAATACCTTTACATGTACAGTCTCTTAGTTCAGTTATGGACAATTGATTTTCAGTAATTATTTTTGAAAGCCTTAGTAGTAGTGATCTCAGAAAGATGAGGAAGCAGTAAAACATATTGAACTTTATCCTCCTGTATTAATATACAGGGAGGTTATTTACTGCTAACGAGTAGAAGACAATGAAAGTTCTTTGCAGGAGAGAAAGTAATACCTCACAACTGGGATTTTTTTTTACATATTTTCTTTTTTTCTGACATCATGTCATAGCAATGTTGTTGCATCAATATTAAATATGTTCATTTCCAGATTTTTTTTTACTTTGCTAAGGGAAAAAAACCTGCTAAACTTACTTTCTTTCCTAGACAATGGCCTATTTTCATCAAGGAATTTGAAGAATATTGTTTCTACCCAGTAAAGTGTTAGAATAACTGTTCTTTTCCAGGTGGAAACTACCTACTGAGGTGGAAACTATAAATTTAAAAATTCTCAGGCTGAGAAAAACTGAATCTGGCCCTTGCATTTCCTCTTGTCTGAATACTATAATGATATATATATATTTATATATATATATAATGATATATATAATACTATAAATGACCTTTTTGTTACAGAAAAACTAGGTAGCAACACCTCTTCTGGTCATGTTTTAAAGGCCAAGCTATAGCTGTGATCAGTTACTTTATATAGTACCTGGTATTTCTCCAGAGACAATCTTTGTCTTTGGTTTCAGATACATCCAGAGGTCTCTTGGAGTTGGCCTACAGAGCTCAAAGCAGGCTGGAATTTCAGAAACTGGGATTTCTAAGTAGCTTCTTGCTCAGCGTGTGAGGTTTCTCATTGCCTTTCTGAGGTGTGTGACTCTTCTCAGTCATCATATAAAGAAGGGAAGGAATCTAGTCCTGTGTCCTTAATTCAACAAATTAGATGGTGCAATGCCTGATTAGTATAATTCTAAGTTTCTTTTATTCTAATTACTCTTTGGCTGTGGAAGAAGCATATGAAATCATCTGTGAACAAAAACTCTATGAAGCTGTTGTATCATTAATGAGATAATCAGTGCTCTGGGCTTTGCAATACTCTAGGCTTTGTAATTCTGACAGCAGTCTGCCTATGTCCATCCGTCTTCCTTGTAACTGTTCTCTAAGTATAGAACTAGCAAGGATTTTTTTTTTTGCCTTCTCATGTTTCCATCTTTGTAAGATTTTTGCTTGCTTCTTTGCATATATTTATGCATAGAGTCTGACTATAGGCAATAAAATTACCCACTGGAAATAATTAAAAAAAAAAAACAGATCCCAGAAAAAAAGCTGTTGAAATCTTAGTGGAATCACTGGTGCAAAGTTGGTACATTAACATCAGCTCTCCTTTGAAAATAAGCAAAGGTTGAATGCAAGTAATTCATCATTCAGATTCTTTATCTGGCGCTCGCAACCTTGAGATCATTTGCCTGTTCCCAACTAGACAGAATTCAAATCCAATTTGTAACAATAAACTATGACTTTGAATGGGTCAATCACAATTGGTTCTCTTCGTTACTTTAATTGAACCACCTTGTAATTACTGAAGTATTTATTTATAATTATCAGTTCTCATTTGTTCAGCATCACTGTATTCTGCTTCATTCCTCCAAGAACAATTTAGAAATATAATATGGAAACCTCAATGGGTTCAATTGTGGAAAAATAATAAAGAATTTAAGAAGTGAATAAAGGATAATGATCATCCCAGAGATATAGTTGTTAAAATATCAGGGAAAATTATATTTCCAAAGTAAAGCATTACTTTTCACCCTTTAATAAAAGTGTCACTATCACATCATGAATATCCCTAATGGTATTAATCCACCAAGGCTCTCCCTCAGCTTTATCTGTCCTTCTGAGCTTAGACAGTCGAATGCACTGCTCTATTCCTAACCTGACATCAAAGCTCTCTTATTCCTTTGCGTATATAGGTCAGCGACTATTCCAGAAATGAGTCAGTTACCTCTTTCATTTAAGTTTCCCTAATATTTTTACTGTTAGTTTAATGAAAAGAGAGATAGACTGGTTGGGCATTGCAGTAAAATTCCAAGGTAGTATGAGCTTAGCTAAATTTACAGTACAGAAAACTTGTCTTGGCTTTTACCACAGCTCAGAATATGTTCCTGACTAATCACTTTCAAAGCAAAGAAAGAAGTTTGACTAGAAGAAACAACCTTTCCCAAAGGTGGATGTAGTGATATATGCACCTCCTCCACCTTCACTTTTGTGGAAATGCCTGTCACCAGACAGAATAGTTCATTCCTCTGAAAGGTGTTCACAATGAACAGACAAACATAAATATTTTCAGATGTTCTGTGCTAAGCAGTGTCTTCTCCATGGTCATTTGAGAGACTATCGTCTGCATCAGAGCATCCAGTTTCCCAAAGCTGTATGTTGATGCCCATTAGCTGCTTGGTTACACTGATAACATTGCTAATGCAGTACTGGGGGAGGCATGGGCACCAGCACTTGCAGTGCTCTGGCTGTTCAAGTGCATCTACTTGTCACTGGTTTAAATGAGACATCAGAAGTCACCATATGAAATGTTAGAAGGACGAGGATGGGAGGTAAAAACACTGCTGTGTTGTTCTGTCATCCAATTTTCAACCTGTGGAAATGACCAGAACACCTCTCTGAAGTTTCGGTATCTCACACTTGACTGTTCCACTGCTTTCATCAAAACGGTGGAACAGTAAACTCACCATGACTCAGTACTATCTGTGGTATTTCTTTGCTTATTTGGGATTTTTGGAGACAATGCACTTTACAACATACATTCTTTCATTACAAGACTGACTTCTTTATTTTTTATTTGTTTTCACAGGGACATAAATTAAAGCAAAGCTGTGATTTTTGTAATGCTTCAAAGTTCCTTATTGTGGCCACTCTGAAATAGGCTGACCTGCAGGGAGGTAATTCTCCTGGGAGCATCTCGATGATCCTTATGGGTCCCTTCCAACTCAAGATATTCTATTATTCTATGATCACCTAGTACTACCTCTTTGCTTTCTCTCTTTCACAGTTAAGTGCACAAATAACTCACCATGTATTTTCTGAGCTGAGGAAGCAGTTCTCTTTCTGTTAAAGTTGCACATCAGGAAAACATTTCTTGACAGTCATGGTAATTAGTTGCCAGTGATAAGGCTCTGAAGGCATTTGATTCACTGTCACTAAAGGTCTCCAAGAGTAGATTATGTACAAAGAATGAGAGACAAACATAGATACAATCCCTTTCCTGCAGAGGGCAGAGAGAGATGGTCCAAGTCCATCAGGTCTTGCCCATTGCTATTATGTATAATTAATTCAGGAAAATAATTTTTCTCCCTCTACAGCTAACTCGTTTTCTGGGGGCCCTGTGTTTCCCTTTCTCTTGCTTAGATCATTAACTGTTTGTTTTCCTTTCCATACGTACGTGTTTAAATTCCATTTATGGTAATTAAAAATACACTTGCAGGGAATAATAAACATCTAAATATTTGGATTCTGCTAACACTCCTCCCTAGGGCATAACAGTAAAAATGTTACAGGAAAACACATTGGTGCAGACACACCAGAAGCACAAAAGGAGCAAATTTGACATGTCTCCTTTTTCCTACCGCATCGAGATAAAGAAGCAGTAGAAAGTGCCCTTCGGTTCTCTTTAGATAAATCTGTTCACATAAAAAGAAATAGAAATTTTAGTATTACTCCAGCAACTGTGTTTGAGGAACATGGCTTAGTTCTGCCTAGCAGGGGTAGACATGACATTGGTGTATTTGTTAACTTCTTGGAAGGAGGGAGAGGCTCTTCATTAGAATCANATATCCAGTCTAAATTTCCCCTCCTTTAGTTTAAAACCATTACCCCTTGTCCTGTCACAACAGGCCTTGCTAAAAAGACTCTCCCCATCTTTCCTATAGGCCCCCTTTAAGTACTGAAAGGCTGCAAGAAGGTGTCCCTGCAGCCTTCTCTTCTCCAGGCTGAACAACACCAACTCTCTCAGCCTGTCCTCGTAGCAGAGGTGCTCCAGCCCTCGGATCATTTTTGTGGCCCTCCTCTGGACCCTCTTCAACAGCTCCATGTCCTTCTTGTGCTGAGGGCTCCAGAGCTGGACGCAGTACTCCAGGTGGGGTCTCACCAGAGCCGAGTAGAGGGGCAGAATCACCTCCCTTGACTGCTGGCCACACTCCTTTTGATGCAGCCCAGATAGATAGAATCATAGAAGCCTGGCAGAACTATCATGCAGAAATATGTGGATGCAAGCACCTTACCGAGACAACTAAATTAAGACCATGGCCACTTTTTGCTTCATCTGTCATCAGTGATGAACAAGATAATCATGAGTTCAGGGCAACTGAGGTCACAGGTGAGATGACATCTGTTTGGGGGGCAGGCATCTTGAAAGCTGTTAACAAATGTATGGTTTGTTGTTTCTCTATATAGCATGATTCTGCTACTGCACCACAACACTTAAATGGTATCACTAATATTTCAAATTTTGGCCCTGTTTTTCTACTTTTATTGCACTAGGACTGGAAGGGACTATCTATGTTAGCAAGTCCAGACCTTAACAGCTATAGAAAACCATGCATGAGGTGGCTTAGGTAGGAAGATCTTATTCCATACATCTCTGCAAACCCCTCTCAAGCACCCTATGGCAGATGCTGAAGATCTGCAGTATGAAAGCAAAAGCTGCAATGACAAAGTGGCACAGAAAATGGAGACTGAGTGGAGACTGCCACTGCCTGAGAAGGTGCTGGGACTCATTAAACCCTCTAGATGATCCTAGATAGGAAATCATGACCCATGCTGCAGAGAGGTAACAAACAAGCACACAACCGTCCTTGCTAATATCACCCAGGGAATCAAATACCCAGCCAAATCTGGTGTTCTGAGTCTGTAAGCAAGCTACACAAATTTTCCTGTACAGCTTAACCACTGGAGAGAATGCAATGTTCCAGGGACATCAGAGCAACCTGCCATCTTCTGCATCTTGGGAGAAGGTGAATGTGTCCTCACCCCCCTCATCTCTATCTCTGAAGCCAAATCAGGGGATCAGCAGAGCCTGGAAGTATGGAAATAGGAGAGTATGAATAAAGTGACAGCAAGCCAATCTGTTTCCAGACTCCTGTGCATACAGCAAAACACCAGATAGCCCAGATTTCATGAGGGGGGGCCAACCCAAGGGCAGATGCTTTCCTGCCCTGTGCGTTGCTTGTGAAAAGGTTTTGTGTATGTGTGTCAGGGGAGTGAAGGGGATTTGTTGGGGCAGGGAGGCATATGGCGGCGTTCTGCCACACTAATCTCCCAATGGGGCGGTGGCCATTAAGGAGCCTACACAGCTCGGATCCATCTGGCAGCTGCTCCTGGGTGCCCTCGGGCCCTCCAGTCCACACCAGCTGACAGGGACCACGGGAGAGGTGCGCCGAGCCCTTGGCACCGCCATCCCACTGCCTCCGCCAGGCCACGCTCGGGCAGGGAGAGGAAGGGAGCCCAGCCCTCCATCCCTCACCGTGCGCAGCAGAACAGAAATCATTCTTTCTTTTTTAGAAATCTCGTAGGACGGCATTTTTTGCTGGGGAAATTCAAGCTAGAATGAATGTAAAGATTTGTAGCAACACGTAGCACATTTGTTTTGTATCCACTGAAGCCTCTGGGCTAGCTGGCTGAGTGAGGAACAAGCACTTTTCTTTAAATCCAGGGATCTCTTACACAGCCAAAGCTCTAACTACCAGTACGCCTGTCTCCCCTAGGGCTAGCTACTGGCAGCAAAACTATAAAAACAAGGTAACTTTTCACTCCCTTTTATTATTTCCCTAACCCCACCCTCCTGCAAACCAGCCAGTGGGGAGAGGAAAGTCTTGACACTCCTTCTCCTGAAGGGACAAAAACAGGAGTAGGAAATAGTTGGTCAACTTTCTGCCCCATTGGCAACTGCAATTCCCCAGAATGCACACAGTTACTGTAGTGTTGATAAGCAAGCTACAAATGTTCACATTTCACATTTTTATTTTTTATTAAATTTGTAGATATTTTTTCCCGTAGCAATGCAACAGATGTGTGAAATTGGGAACAAACTGACTGAAACTTGCAGAATGCTTTTATCAGCAAGGACATTCAGACAGCTACAGAAATGATGAAGAGCTTTCTGGACCACATTATTTAAATCCCTTTTGAAGAAGGGTCGCAGGATTCCTTGAGTGCGCTAACGTACTATTGCAACTATCATTACTGTTATGAACTTGCATGCTTTCAAAACATTCTCAGTGGCATTTAAAGTGTATCCCACATAATCTAAGACATAGTCAACCTTAAGAAAATGATAAATAGTAGTGAATGCAATTCCAAAGCAAGAAAAAAGTCAGGGGGAAAACAGCATATTTGAATATTCATAGTCAGACTCCTAATGATTAAAAAAGGGTAATTTCCAGTTTTCTCTCTAGTGGTCTCTTCAGTCTGTGTTTTAAAGAACAATATACTTTAAAAAATGAAACAATAGCTTGACAGTGCTCACCTAGAAGCTGTGCCTTGTTTTCTTGAAATAAAAGCTCGGTATTTTATGGGGTAAGAACCAGAGGCAAACAGGAAGCCTGTATACAAGCTACTTGACCCAGTATGTCCATAAAGACCGAAGATATAGCCGGTTATTTATTTCTCCTGAAAAAGTTCACTGCTGAAGCAAGCAAATTAGAAACACTTTTTGTCAGTATTTTCTAGTTAAAAAAAAATACCTGTTCCACATCCTTCCCCAAAACCTTTACTTTTTTTTGGCAAAGTCACGTCTTGGTTGTGGGAGAGGGAATTAAGAGGGTAGGAAAAGATTGGTAAAAGGTACATAAAAGTCAGGTAAATTGGGTACTTTTTACACAGAAAACAAGATTTTGTTGAAATATTTCCCTTCTTCCCCAAATCACTTCTATGACAAGTTTTGAGCCTTCCTAGTTATAATACATACAGAAAGACAAAATGCTTGTGCATACGGATCCCTCTTCCAAGTTGCTCTTCTTGGTTAGTGTAATTCTTTCTGGCTTTTAGCAAGCATAATCTCCTTTAATTGTGAGCCTTCCTTAATGAAGACTATTCTTGAAACTGTCATTTAAAATAAGTCATTAATTGTTTTCCACCCCCCATTGAATATAATAGGAAGCTATACCATTAATTCTATCACTGCTAAATCCCCACATTGCCAGATGCTGAAGCAGAATGGGACTATGGATTACAAAACATATGGATTTATTTACACTAGGTAACTTCTTTATTAAAATATCTTAACACAGTCATTACAGAGACTTCTTTCCCAAGCCCCTGCTGTCACACTCCGCTCTGCTCAGGAACACACACCACATCTGCTTTTCACATATGCTCTCCAGCCCCAGTCCACCCACATGGGCCCCATTCGCAGCAGCATGAGCCCCTCCTCCCGAGCCTCAGATGCAGACACACAATGGGGCTGTAGCAGTAAGAGAAGTACGGTGGATTCAGATTGGCCTTGGCTGGCTTGGAGAATATGACTGGACTGTCCCTGTTCCCCTGCATAGCTGGTCTTCAGCGATAGACTCTCCAGCTCATGCTGACTATGCAGGGCCTTCTGTGATAGCAGCGCTCCCCAGAAGCTATGCAGCTTATCCAGCATAAAACTGCCGAGGCAGACTTTTCACTGGTGATCCCATGATTAGGGGTTTCTAACCCATTAAAAAAAAATTTAAAAGGCAATCCCACACCTTCCTCTCTCCTTTCCTTTAAGCCACAGGTGCCCGAACTGTAGGCTAATGCTAAACACAGTCCCTTGCTACTGGGGAGTAAGAAAAGAGAAAGACCTTGGGATGAACTGCCTGTTTCTCTTTCCTTGAAAACTGCTCAGACATCTTTCTAAGCAGCGTAAGAAAGATGCCTGCTGGAACAGATAGATGGATTATTCTGAAGTTTTCAGTTTGTGTTTGGTTTACATAGGCCTGATTTTCTAGCTGCAAGAGCAGGTGTGCCCTTCCCCTCCCTATGTAGTTTGTTTTAATTCTGCAAATAGATAACCAGTAAAAAGTGGAAAATATTCTTAAAACATAGACTCTTTGTTTCCTACCTGTCTCCTCTTTCCTTAGTTGCAGACTGTCTTTTCCCTATGGGCAGAATGCTTTTGCCTGACTTCCTAATTCTCCACCCCTTCAGTGACTTTTTTTCTTTCTGGGTTATCATTTTTGAGCCAAAAATGTGTGACCTCTTTTTTTATTAGCAGAAAACACATATTCTAACAAAGGACTTCTGAAACTGCCTCCATAGCAACCAAGGATTCTTTGTAAAAGAGGATGTTTAAGATCTCCTCATTGCTTAACAATGTGTTGCAAACCACAGCCCCCATTCTAATGAACTACATTTACAGTGCACATCCCCATCACCCCCACATTAAAATGCTAAAGATGCAAAGTAATGCAATCTAAAATTAGGAAAGAGACAATTAAGGCTTTTTACTAAGGCCATTCTATATTTTCTCCCCACCTTTACCCTCTTCTCAGTGGCATCTAGTTCCTAGTACTAGTCCCATCGTCCTATCTGAGCTGTCAGTATGAATTGCTTCTCCCTAGTACACCTCTTTTGAATCCCTTTAGTCCAGCCATTTCTACAGGTTCAGCATACATCCTTTCGAATTTTCTTTTCACGAACTCTCCACTTAACCTCAACCCAGTCCCCAAGTCTTCTCTCACCTTGTTCCCAGCCCCTCCTAGGACTCAAGCCAGGTTCTATTTCTCCCTGCACTCCCAGTCTAGACCTTGCCCCTCATCTAACTCCTTTTTTAACTTCTTGCTCAGTCTTAATTTTCTCTGTCCCACCACCTCTTGACCCTTGCTCCCATGCTCTGCCATCTCTTGTCTGGATTCATGAGCGCTTGTGCCTTCCTGTTTCTTCTTTGTCCACTCAATTCCAATTGTCCAGATGGAAAATTATTCCAGCCTAATTGCTCTTAATAGGAGTTCTGTCTTCCCTCGTTGGTCTATCTATCAAATGGTCCCATTTGCTCTAACAGGCTCTTCACTCTGGCCTTTTCTTATTTAATCAGTTCTTTTGTTTTATCAACTAAGTTTACTATTGCTTGAAATATCAGAACATTCTCATTAACTTTTTAGCATTTATAATATCACCATAATGGATTCCAATATAGTTTTATTTACAGATGTCTGGTAGATGGCAGCTCCTTCCTTACTATCTAATAAATAGAAAACTTATTTAATTATTTTATATTCAAAATCTATCAGGGCAGGAAGAAGACAGGAGAATCAGCAACAATGAGCTGTTAGTGGAACTACCTTCCAAACACAGGCATTACAGGCAAGTACTTAAACTTCAACAGTGTGGATATTTCTTCTCTCTCCATTCTCCTTACTCCTCTGATGTCGACCACTAAGGCTTAGTTTCATAACCTCTTTTTTTGGGGGTGGGAAACTCTTCTTTTTATATACTCCTGTTACCACATCTTGGCAGAGTTGAGCACTGAACATACATATAAACAGTGATGGTGTGCTTCAAATGGGAACATTTAAGAGAATCAAACGGGGCTTAAACAAGAAAGTAGGTATTAATGATGTGGGTCTTTACAAACCCTACCAACATGATGAACATAAGTGGAAGCGATGCTAATGAACTATTACAAAATAAATGTGCTTTACGTACATCAAAACAAAGCTTTGCAGAACACACAGGTAATATCAATAAATTGCCAACAGTAGCAGTGTCCAAAAATATTGACTGAGAATTAGAATTAACATCTAACACAGACCAGATGTTAGCCCACAAGAGCATTGGACATATTAACATCAATAGGCTTCCGCATGGAACAGTAACCATTTTTCATTAACAACAAAGTAAGTTGTCACTGAGCTGTGCTTATGGTGCTAACTGATACTTCCATGTTGGGCCTTCTTCATAGGGGGTTAAAGCAGGATACAGGATACAACAGATTTCCAGAGGAAATTAATTAATTCAAACCATTTACAGCATGTTGACGAGGTTAGGTTTACAATGTGGTCACTCAGCTTAGATAAAAGCACACGCAGGTTTGGCTGATCCCAGGATTTAGGAAGGGAGGGAAGAAAAACAAGAATTAAAGACCTTCTAATGACAACAGTTTTCCTTTTTTTTCTCCCATAGCAAATAAACACATTGTTCTTCTCCACACACACATAGTTGAATATTACCAAGTTTTAGAATAGCTTTTGCAAATCTTCTTGAGAGCACTTGGCTCAAAATGTCCCAAATTATACTGTGAAGAAATAACAGGTACTTATATAATTCCAAAAAGATTTAAATCTTAAAATTTTGAAGATCATAATCTTTGAATTCTGCTTCCTGCATTTGACTTCTTAAGCAAACCTCAATAAAGACAATCTCATGTCGTATGTAAAGTCATTTCAGCTGATGGAAAGAAGATAGCACTAGCTGTACCATCAGGTGACCTTTTCCAGTTTAAGATAGCTAATGAGAGTGCTGTAAGGATGGAAATGGATCTTCCTTTTCAGTATCTTAGAGATCTTTCAAAGGAATATTTTGTCTTTTTTTGGTGGCAGAAACAAAAAATAACAGCATTCCCTGAATGCTACATGCTGCCTGAACAGCCATTAGTCCCTCTAAAAAAGAAACCACATGTACAAGTAAGTGCCCATTCAGCCGTTTTGATTCTGTGAAAGACGTCTTTGGTATGTCTCCTCTCAGTCCACGATCACATATATCAGGACATCACCTGAGCAGTGGTTACAAAGCCACGCTGGCACAGTTAAAAACTATTGTTTCTTATCTCATTTTGTCTGTGAGAGCTTTGGACTGGATTTGCTTGGATTTACTCACAGTAACAAAGCTTTTAATTTTTTTTCCACTGTTTCTGTCTTTGTGCCGGTTTAGATAACCAACTATATATCTATGCATCCATATAGCTGAGTTGTTTTCCATTACTTTGGCACTTAAACAAGCATCAATAGTGAAATAATTACTGAAGTTTTTAAAGACCATGTTCAAACTGGAGAAATGGACTTTTGGGTGAGGCAAAATTCATGAATGAGGAATTTTTCTGAGTGTCAAGTAAAAGCTGTTAAGAAGTGAAGTTTTGTGACATACTCTGAGCTCTTCATCTCCCAGCCAAACTGGAGATGTCTTCATTCACAGAAATCACTTTCTTCTTCCTAGAATTCTGCTGCTGGGGTACCTGGAGTGAAGAAATGATCCACTTTGAGGCCCAAGGCCATCATTTTGGCGTGAAACCTGGGAACTGGTGAGCTTGTATGAATCTGCAGCAGCTGAGTCATAAAAAAACACACTGCTGTTCAAAGCTGCAAGACTCCATTCATTGTTTCTGCAATGAGATTTAGAAGCCTTGAGGTGCAGTACACCAGTCAGGATGGATATAATGCAATCACTGACTGTCAGATCTAATTAGAAGAAACATGGTTTCCAGAGAAGCTGTAGGGGATGGAAAAGAAAAGAGGAAAGGAGTTTTTGAAGCTGACTACAGCTGGTTGCTCTTTAGAGTCTCATGGTCTCTATTTAACCAGAGGGTCTACCTCCATGAAATGTCCTGCTGCAATCTGGTACCATCATGCTGTCCTGAGAGTGAGTGAAGAATAATTCCGGTAGTGAAGGAGCAAGAGGTCATGAGATGCAGTGCAGAACTCCAAAGAGGAAATGAAAGACAGAATTATTTAGTAGTAGGGTCCTGAGAGAGTTGAAGTGATCCATGTGGTTACTGGACTTGACATCCCATGAGATCCCTGCCAGCACTCTAAACCCAAGATGGTATGGAAAGCTTGCTGGGACTCATCTGGCCCAGTGGCTACGACTTCATGCTGCTGCTCATCCATGTAGGAACTCGTGATAGTGCCAGGAATAATACTGAATAGATGAGAAGCCATCATCTACCTCTAGGAAGGAGGGTGAAAGAGCTGGACTCAGATGATATTTCGGTTAGACCTTCTGGGAAAGGGTAGAAGTCTGGGGACAGCACAGATGTATCCTGGAGATGAAGCCACTGTTGAACATATGGTGTCATTGGGAGGGTTTCAGACTTCTTATAGTTATGTCTAACTCATGATGAATCAGGAAAGTGGTGAAGCTACTATTACATGACAGTTACCACACTTCATGAGTGTTTTAGCGGTGGTTCATGGTCAATCTGGAAGAGTATATTCAGTTCTGGAATAAAGGGTCTGTCCTGGACTAGAAACCATGCAAAGTTTTTGTGATAATCAGAAGGAATGAATAAAGTCATTTTATTAAAGTTGCAAATGGCACAAGCTGAGAAAACTTTAAGTACACTGTAGAAGAGAATTCAAATTCAAAATTACCTCAGAAAATAAGGGAATCGTAGAATTATTCAAGTTGAAAGAGGTTTAAGGAGGTCACTTGTCCAGCCTCTGGCTCATTGCAGGGCTAACTATAACATTAGATCAAGCTGATCAGGGCCTTTCAAAATCTACATACAGAAAAAAGATGCAGTCTTACAAGGACACACACACAAATCTCTGCAAGTACAAACAGAAAAACGTCTGGCTAAACAAAAAGATCTGAGAGTTACTGTAGCTCACAAGCTGGACATGAGTCAAGAATGTTATGCTTTTCTGAAAAAAGTAAATAGGAGTGTTATCTCTAATTCAACTGAAATATTTGCTGTATTTGGCACTAGTAAAGTGTCAGATGGAATACTAATGTCTGATTTTGTGTACAGTTCAAGAGGGTTGTGGACCAACTGAATAATGTATTGTGATTACAACAAGGTTTTCCAGTTAGCACAAGGCAGATTAGATCAGATGACGGGAAAAACCTCCTAACAGAGAGGTTAGTGCAGCACTGGAACACATTGCCTGGGCAGGTTGTGAAGTTTCCGTCTCTGCAGGTTTTTGAAAAACAAGTTGGACAAGAACTGGTCAGGAATGACACAGAAATATCTGATCTTCTCTTTAGGCATAGGGAGAGAAGAGATGGCTGGTTAAGGTCTCCTCTAGGCCTCCTCCTATCTGTAATTTCTAAATTTGTTGTTCAGATTTAGTGAAGAATTAACTCTGTGACACTGAATTGTTTAGATGTATCCCTTGGAGACAACAACCAGGTTATTTCTTTCTGATCTGGATCCAGTTGCTGCTCATACGTGGAAGGTAGTTGTTCTGCTTAAGTCCTAATGAGCTGGATTTGCCAAGATCCATGATCCAAAATATTTCAGCTCACAAACCCTTACTTTAGAAGATACAAAATGCTCATGTGAGTATCTCTGCAAGCAAATTAAAGTGGGGTAATAACTTCTGCAAAAGGGGCAGTAACGACCAGCTGGATGTGGGCTAGTATATGGCAACCTTTTTTATGGGCATACGTGTTTGAGAAGTGCACATCTGTATACACTTTTAATGATTTCTTGCAGCTTTTACTTACACTTCAGCACACTGGGACAAAGTAATTTGATATCTTGTAATGAAAAAAGTGCTCATCCTTTTCCAACAGTGGGCACTTTTTGCTTCAGTAAAAATCAAACATCAGTAAAGTATTATAATATTCATAAGAATACGTGCATAAGAACTAGAATTAGACCTGAAACGCATGAAAAATGCAGAACACCCTTCCTCAGGTTTACAAGACAATGTAAATCTTTTCTTTCTGGAATTTGGAATCTCAGGTTCTTTTTCTTGCTTACTTTCCTTTAAATAAACTTTGTTTGAAGAAACAATGCTTCCTAGCAGCTGGCATGGTGCTTTGAGAGCTGGGAATTCAGGGTTCTCTTTTAGGGGCAGTAGTTGAGTTAATCTGGGATTTGGGCCAAGTGACCTAATATCTTTTTGCCTTTTCCACAGCTTTTAAATCTTCAATACACTTTATTCTTTCAGAGAAAGGATGATAGGAGTTATCTGAGAAAGCAGATGTCACTTGTGCTGTTTTCCTGCTCAAACGCAGCAGTAAGCACCACTGCTTACTAAAATCCTAATTTTAGTTAGTACCATCCACCATCTCCAGCCATACTGCTAGCCCAGTCTTCTAGATCACTACTAAAGCAATTTAGTTATTTGTTTAGGACCTTGTCCTCAATGAATGAATATAAATGAAATTCATATTCCTTCCACTGATTTCAGCTTGTTCACCATTTAGTTTCTGTGACCTCAAGCCACCTGTATGTATAGACTGAATTTGGAATATACTTGGAGAAACAAAGGATAACTGTAAAGAAAAAGAAAGAGAAAGTCAGTGTAGGAGGCAGTGATATGAATGAGACTGTGCTAATACATATGACTACTATTTTTACTGTTATTATTATATTTTCTTCATTGCCATTGAAATTATTAATAACACTTCATGGCTATTACTCTTAACACCTGTAACCAGACCTGGAAAACATACTGTCTGACAGTAGCAATGAAAGAACCTTTGCTTATATGTTATTGAAGTAACTGTTTGTTAAAAGATAGTCTTAAAATGGTTTCTACAGTAATAAATAACTGACAGGAGTTTCCTGAGTTTATCCATTTTTATAAAAAGTAACTTCAATCCTCATTAAACATAAATAAGCAAAACAATGTTGACAAAAATTATCTTAAACAAAACACATAGAATCAATTACATGACATACTGCAGATGTTTAAAACTTACAATGTAGTCTATTCAGCTTTAAAGAGGTTGAGTACCATTTTTCTCAGAAACAAAGATGGAACATTATCATTCAGTGAATAAAACTATGTTTCAACAAATAGAAATATGGGACAAGCCAAAAAGCAAACAAGCAAAACCAGCCTAAACATCTCTCCCTTCTCTTTTGTGTTATGGTGAAATTTAAATATGAAGAAGCTGAACCTGACATCCAAGTCCACTATAGCCCAACTACAAATGAAAAACAGTACTTTTACTGTTACAATGAAAAATAACGCTATAGTATATTAACAGATTTTCAGAATAACACTGACCAATGAATGTACACATTTAATATAATGAAAGTAAACATATTACCTGTGTTCATACTTACAAAAGTTTTCTGAAAACTTCCCACTTACATGAACAAACAGAATTTCTTTTGTCAATGCCTTCTGTGGCTTTGGGCATAAGACTGGAAAAACTTAGTGGGTCATGAAGCCCTGTTCCCTGTTGTTATAGGCAACTGAAACCTGTTTATAAATGCTGCAAGACTCATTATAAAATGGGCTAAGATTTCTCACTCCCCCTGTTTCTGCTTGAAAGCTGTTCCTGATATTAGAAATCTCTGAACTTCCAGTTTAAAAGTATTCATGAGCATTTTGCACCTTTTTATTACTGTGCCAACCGTATCTTTTAGCTTAATAGCTTTTTTTCTCCCTGATGGTTTTCACCATATGTGCTCACAGATATTTATGATTTTTCATATGTATTATTTCCACTTTTATTTTACAGATCTGTATAGACATTATTCTCCAAGCTTGTTCTAGTTTAAATTCACAGTTCTTGAACATGGACTCGATCCAGTATTTCAGAGGAGAATTTTCTAGCACCTTATATAATGATATCAACACATCTCTATTTCTATCACTTTGCCTGAAGCGCGCTAGGATTATTTTTGCCTGCTTATAGTCATGTGACACTACTTGATTGAATAAGGATATTCAGGTATTTTTTGCCTTCTGCTATTTCAAGTTGATGAAAACTTATTTTATAGAAGAATTCTTTTTAGAAAGTAACTTTTGATGATAAAATTACATCCCACCTCTTGTTCTTCTCTGGGCCTTCTTAGGTGACTGACAGAAATGACAGAGGTGATGGATGGACATTAACAGATTTCCCTTACTCATATGCCTGAGGTAATCCAGGTAACCAACATGGCCTCAGTGATGGAGGTGCCTTAGATAACTGAGCTGACCCATGTAACACAGATTTCCTCCTTGCTGTGTCATGAAGAACCACCTAACAGAACAATCTGTGGTTTTCATAGGTAGGCCCAGTTAGTCTATTAGTCATGTGTACAAACTATTTTTATATAGTACAAATAAAATCAGGTACAGAATGGGACCTTGAGAAACTACGTTACAAATCTCATTTCATCCCAAAAGTTTTAACCAGTACTTCTTTCTCTTTCAGCCAGTCCAGCTTTGTCCGCCTTCAATTCTTCTAACATCATCTGTGTTCTGTTCTTCCATTATAATTTCAAGTATTATGCCATACAGGTTTGTTTCTTCATTTTAGACATATCCTGAAAACTAGGTTCTTTTTGTTGCTTGAGTACAAGGGTAATTGTTTGAGATCTCTGGTGTGGGACACATAGCAGCTAGTTTTAGTTATCTAGGATGTACGCATTTATGTCTCAGCTAGTCATCTTTACTCCCTTCATAGTCACTGGGAAGAAATTGGCACATTTATGGTGTTTAATCTCAGTGTAATCTAGACTTTAAAACAGACCAGATGAGTCATAGCCTTACATCACTCCAATGATGAGCTCAAAGAGAATGACTAGATCAGGTGTAGATGTCTCAGTTTTATGTTTAAAGCTAGTGGACATAATTCTTACTGTACACATTTAGGTTCTCTCACTCATCTAAACAGGCAATTTTCCCAAACTGCTCTTCTGAATAGTCTCCTAAGCTCCTCCAAAACAGTGCCTTAAAGATAGTTTTATAATACTGGGTAATGGTGTTATTGGAGACAACGATTAAGAAAAAGATCTCAGAGAAATTCAAGGTGATCATGGACTACAAAATTATTTCCACAATTAATTCTATCCTTGGTTTAAGGGTAGAATAGGCTGCCCTTGCACACAACTCAACTGACATATATACTCAACTGACATATTAGTAATATATAGGTTTATATGTGTAAGTATATAAAATGAGAGAGTATTAGTTGATATCTCCAAATCAATGAAGATGAAAGAGATTAAGATAGAGCCTCATTCATAGATTAGTTTCGAACTCTCCTGAAATTGACAGATTTACATTAACATAAAATGGGTGTAGTAGATCAGATTAACTCTTCTGTCAATAATAACATGTTATATGATGATAATCAAATAATTTATCATCAGGTTGTACTATGTAGTTACAAGTAAATGAGAGCAAGCTTGGGAATTATGAAGAATAATTAAGGATTTGTATACAATAAAGCTGTGGTTTTTTAAAGGTTATAGAATGAATTGAATAATAAATAATTATAAATTGAATTTTGCAGGTATATCAGATTAAGCTAAGACCTTCTTAGATACTGATTTCACAGCTTTTAGGACTTAATCTGGCTGATATTCTGGAGATATATTTTTGCGTGTTCTTATAGGATGACAAGACAATGTAGAAAACAGACTGAAAGAGATATACACAGGACTGCACATACACCTGTGAGTATGGAGCATGGGAATCTCGTAACATATGTTCCATTGTGCTTGTAGGAACTAGTTGGTAGCTGATCTATTTTTCAACCATTATTGAAATGGCTGATATTGTATTCACTACTGCTGCATCTCTTCTGGATTTCTGTGTTCTAAGAAAATTATCTTTTCCACTTCCCATAACATGTTTCAGCTTTGTGAGCTAACCATAACTTATCTTTTTGTGCTGAAGCAATGAATAAATTTTTTATTGTTATTTTTATTGATATTACCTTGAATTTTCCAGAAGTAAAGTGGGTAAAGTTCTTAAAGTGTTCTTTGTATGTGAAGCTTTTCATGGCAGAAATATTTTACTTCTTTGACATAGTGCATCTGTTATGCAACACAGAACTAATATTCTTAATTCTGCCTGATTTTTTGTTAAAAAGGAACTGCTTTTTTGAACAATATAACTACTGTTGCATTCTTTTACACCAGTGTAGAAAAATGCCATGTACATAGACTAAATGAACGTTATCCATTCCTAGCCACAGAACAGAGAGATGATATCTTTTACTGACTTTAGAAGTTTGTATCTGAGACCTGGCTTTTCTCTGAGGCAGGAAAAACAAACTAAGAAACAGTTAAAAAAATATATACAACACTCAGTTTCCAGCCCTTGCTCACTACTAAGTGTAAGATGTTACAGGAAGCAGATAAAATCCCTTCTTCAAACAGCCTTTTAAATGAAAATTTTAGATTCTAAATTATCTCATAATTTGGGAATCGGTGCCATCCCAACAGGTGGGAAGGATTTAGGCATCACTGGAATGCTGAAGATGAAACTTTCCAGACTTGCTAATGTCAGGTAGATTAATATTTGACCCGAAGTCTTCACAGAGCTCATTTCACTTCCTGCAAACCCTGTAATCAGTGATTATGCTGAGATAGCTTAACCTGAGATGTCAGTAGCTGATGTGTTGAAGTGAAAGCTCTCTGGGGAAAAAAAACCAAACCAACTCCCTTTTCAAAGCAGCTAGTGTATTTTGCCTGGAAAACAGATTTAGGGAAGGAAATAAAATAATTTATCTTGAAAATAGATCTTGATAGCTACATCAGAGAGAGCATGGAAAACTTAGACATCGTCAGAGATATAATGAACTCCGGGCTTCCATAGTGTTTACTGCTTCACAAGAGTTTGCTCAGGAAACATACCAGAAACACTAAAATTTGATCAGCGCTGATAGAAAATTCCAGCTCTGTTTAACTTACAAACGGGAAAAAGACTGTGGCCTGCATATGCCCTGTTTCTTCTCCTATGGAGTAGAAGAACTAAACTATATTGAGAGGTTTGCTCTTTTTCTTCCTGTATCTTATGTATTTATTACATTCTCAAGGGGTATTCTTGTTTCATAAGGCCAAAATTCAACACCATATGTGGGTATGCCTTATATTTCATTTAACATAATGAAGTAGCTAAGATCTATAAAGGATGCCACACTAAGAACCTCTTATGTTATGGTTGTACTTGCTAATAGCACTTCTGTTCAGCCTTCTTGGACTGAGGAAGTTATAGCTTTACATGTGATAAAGCATTTTGTATAATCACAGTGAGGTCACAATGAATGTAGGAAGTAAATGAACAAAACAATAGTCTAACCTCTTCCTGCAGTATGCTACTGTCTTTTATTAGAGACAGTGGAACGGTCTTTTTCTCCAGAAAGATGTATTTGACCTTTCTTTCAAAAATGAAAGCAGCTCTACTTTAACAAAGTCAGTTTGCCAGCAAAGTGGTCATTCTGAATTAAATTTTCTTTTCTTTTTGTCACTTTTTACTTGGGATATTCAATTAAACAGAACAGAGAGCAGCAATGCAGAATAGGACATATTGATAACTGAAAGCTAGTCCAAAATATACTTTTGGTATCCTGCATTAGTCATAGAATCATAGAATCACAGAATGCTTTGGGTCATCTAGTCCAACCCCCCTGCAGTGAGCAGGGACATCTTTGACTAGATCAGGTTGCTCAGAGCCCCGTCCAACCTGACCTTAAAGGTTTCCAGGGATGGGGCCTCCACTACCTCTCTGGGAAACCTGTTCCAGTGCTTCACCACCCTCAGTGTAAAAAATTTTTTCCTTATATCTAGCCTAAATCTACCCTCCTTTAGTTTAAACCATTACCCCTTGTCCTGTCACAACAGGCCTTGCTAAAAAGACTCTCCCCATCTTTCCTATAGGCCCCCTTTAAGTACTGAAAGGCCGCAAGAAGGTCTCCCCGCAGCCTTCTGTTCAGCAGCCAGGCTGAACAACCCCAACTCTCTCAGCCTGTCCTCG